>BQNB010020596.1:19736-64745 GCA_026074375.1 Tanacetum coccineum
TAATTCTTTTATTATATAAAAGATTATTTTTTATTTTATTTATCAAAAAATCTTTTATATAATAAAAGAATTACATCATTTCGGAGTTTTGTATGAGATTAAATGTTAGTATGAAAAAAATTGGACCAATCAGAACGCTAGATTTTGCCATGTAGGCAAAATCGTGCGATCTGATTGGTCAATAAAAAGTCAAAATTGAATCAATTTGGTCAAAATTAAAAAAAAATTGGTGGAGAAATTTGATAGAGAAAAAAACACATAAAAATATATATGTCAAATTTGTGAAAACAAAAAATTAAAAAAAGATGAGGTAATTACTAAAACTTTAGTGGTTTAATTTTAAATAAATTATATGGAGTTAAGTGTAAATTTATAAATTTACAAATTTTATTATAACTTTAAAAAATAAACAAATAACCCCTTAAACTTTATACCCCTAGACTTAATATTTTAAAATACAACAAACGCAAACAATTATTACTTCAAACAAAGAGTTAACATTATTTAATCATATCCCAAATCTACCAGGAGACTTTTTAGTGGATTTTTTATTGTCGACATAAAATCATGTTGTACAACCAAATAAAAAACAGCGAAACACATAAATTATCATAAATAAAGAAAAAGAGTTTTTTAGCTATTAATTAATGGGTTTGAAAGAAATTACATTTTTTTGGTTTAATTAATACGTACTAAAATTCTAACAATTGCGTTTCTGAAAAAATAGTTGTTTGATTGACATGTTTTGTAAAGTGAAAGTCAATAGTTCGAATATATCGAGGAGAAAATTAATCCCCTTGTGGCCTCGGAGGTTCACGTGAGCCGACTCCGGACTACCTAAAAGGGTAGTTTTGCTGGGATTAGTTGGCTCACAATATCGAGTCTGAAAACAGGAAAATAAAAAAAAAACTAATTATTCTACTACGTAATATATAAAAGATTTAATAAATATATTCTCTTCATATGATTTCGATAATACTCTATACATAACTTATAAAACAGAAAAAAATAAAAAATTATATATATATATATATATATATATATATATATATATATATATATATATATATATAATATATATATTTAAAAAACATAATGTTTAAGCCTCGTGCGTGCACGGGCATTAAAACTAGTAATATATAATATATTTTCTCTCTTAAAACAAATCCAAATCTAATCCAAAGTTAAAACCAAATTCAAATCTAAATCCTAAAACCAAACGGGCCTTTATTCTCTTAACAAGCAAAATTACCCGCGCGTTGCTGCAGGGCGTTAATTTTTCGCGTATTGTTACGGGCCATTAATTTTTATTTTTATTTTTTATTTTTTAATTTTGCGCGGGTTTATTTCTTCGGTCTCATGTTTAATAACTTGATTTTTTTCGCAATATTGTGCTCGTTTTGTTCGCAATTCAAAGATCTTTCCGTGGATATTTTTTGGTCGGAATGACTCGATAGATATGTGTTATATATAAAAAACGTAAATAGTTAGAAGCCGATTGTACGTTTTGTAATTCTTTTTTTTCTATTTATATTAAACTTCAACATTTTTTATAAAATCGTGCGTATATCAGAAGCATTGCAATATTGGACTCGTTTTGTTCGCAATGCGAAGATCTTTACGCGGGTATTTTCTATCTGAATGAATAGGTAGATATATGTTATATATTTGATAAGTAAAGTTTTCGCGTGTTTTAATTTTACGCGGGTTCATTTTTTCGGTCTCATGTTTAATAACTTGATTTTTTTTGCAATATTTGGCTCCTTTTGTTCGCAATTCAAAGATCTTTTCGTAGGTATTTTTTGGTCGGAATGACTCGATAGATATGTGTTATACATAAAAAACGTAAATAGTTAGAAGCCGATGGTACGTTTTGTAATTATTATTTTTTTCTATTTATATTAAACTTCAACATTTTTTATAAAATCGTGCGTATATCAGAAGCATTGCAATATTGGACTCGTTTTGTTCGCAATGCGAAGATCTTTACGCGGGTATTTTTTATCTGAATGAATAGATAGATATATGTTATATATTTGATAAGTAAAGTTTTCGCATGTTGTTGCGGGCCATTATTTTTTATTTCTTTATTTTGCACGAGTTTATTTTTTCGGTGTCATGTTTAATAATTTGATTTTTTTTTTGCAATATTGGGCTCGTTTTGTTCGCAATTCGAAGATCTTTCCGTGAGTATTTTTTTGGTCGGAATGACTCGATAGATATGTGTTATAATTAAAAAAAACGTAAATAGTTAAAAGCCGAGGGTACGTTTTGTAATTTTTTTTTCTATATATATTTAACTTCAGCATTTTTCTATAAAATCGTGCGTATATCAGAAGCATTGCAATATTTGGCTCGTTTCGTTCGCAATGCGAAGATCTTTACGCGGGTATTTTTTATCTGAGTGAATAGGTAGATATATGTTATATATTTGATAAATAAAGTTTATTATATAAAAAAGTCGTACTATTTTTTATTTGTACGGGTTTATTTTTTCGGTCTCATGTTTAATAGTTTTTTTTATATGGGCTTATGTGTTGGGCCTCATGTCGCGAGTAATTTTTTTATCTGAATTGAGGGTTTATTTTTGTGTTAAAATTTTATTTTTATTTTTTATTTGTACGGGTTTATTTTTTCGGTCTCATGTTTAATAGTTTGTTTTTTTATATGGGCTTATGTGTTGGGTCTCATGTCGCGGGTATTTTTTTTATCTGAATAAGTCAATACTTTTGTAATATTTTTTTCTATTTTGTACCGAGCGATTTTTTTTTACATTGCCTAAAAAAAATTGCAAAAAAAAAAAAAAAAAAAAACTAAATGGGCCGGCCCAAGTTTGGGAGCCCAACTACCAACCCATTTTGATACGACGTCGTATCAAATGGGATTTGATTATAAGTATAATTGCTAGAACCACAAAAAGACTTCCACAAAACTTTTCACAAAATGATTTGTCACATGTTTAGTGGTATTCTCTTTTCTTACTTTTGAATTCTCTTTCTTAAATACATCCACTAAACATGTGACAAATCATTTTGTGAAAATTTTTGTGGAAGTGTTTTTGTGGTTCTAGGAACTCTCTGTTTGAAAACCTTGTTTATATAGCTTTTCCATTGTTGGTTGATTTAAATATGCTCTAAATATTTTGCACTTGATGGGATACAAATTTCATTAAAATAACATGTGTATAGATTACTTATATATGTTCGTCTTGGAACTATATTGAGGTTTTAAGCTCAAATGTACTTACTTGTCAAGCAATCGAGCAACTTGAAAACCTTGTTTTCAACGAAACGACATCTAAAAGAATAAAATTTGTGCCGCCCGCCATTGGGACAGCTCAATGCCAATTTATATTGTAACGTAACATAAATTTTCAGGACAAAAAACTAAAATGCGTTGTTTAAACCACAAGATGATTTATAATGCAACTTCTTTGCACAATTTTATTTTGCTAGTAATCTAACCATATATCATCATAATTCGATACAGGGTTACAACATATGGGTACCAAACAGCCAAAGCCTTTCTTTTCTGCTTACTTTGTTTTGAATAACCCTTATTACCGAAACTATTATCGCCATCTTCTTGCCATATAACTTTCTAATTTACTCAAACTTGCTATAATACTAGTTCTAACTTTCTAACATGTTGAGACTAAGTTTTAGTAAGTCATGGTTGGTCAGTGCCCCATAATTCGGTAGCCCTGACCTCTGGATTTGACCCGAACCAATAGTCATCAGCAATCTGCAACCAAGAACCAGTATAGTGTCAATCATACACATCCGTTAAAGATGTGGCAAATTCAACCCATTTATACTTGTCAAATGACTCAATTTGGATTGTGTTTAATCGTAAAGGGACCAAATGAAAATATTCAGCTAAAATGTGAAAGGGTCAATGGGTCGAGCACAACAAAGTGATTAAAGTTGTTCAAAGTCTAACCTAATGCACACAACCTCCTGAATCGTTGTTTGAAGTTTCAGATTATAATTATTTTAAATTTGTTGTTTTAGTAACCAAAACAAAACCAAAAATTACTTATAAAGAATGGATATAGAAGTGCTGGCAGACCACCCCGTGACCCAAAAAATAAGACTTTTTTTGCCTCGATCCCGTTTGACCCATTACCGATCTGACATGTCCATATTGGCACCTCTAGTCTTATAACAGTTGAATAAAATAAGTGGAACTTACGTCATTTTGTGATGGGATTATCTTCTGAATCCCGTATGACTGGTAACCAACTGAGTCAGGTGAATTTAAATCCATTTGCTGGTGCATTGTATTGACTGAGCTAGCACCTTGCCGAGCAATTTCATTCAATGAGCTTGTCGGCTCCTCAGATTCGCTGAAACAAAAAATACATGCTGTGATGAACAAGAGAAAGGAAAAAGAACTAAAAAATTACTGTACAATTTTCTTTTGTACATTCCAAAACAAGTCTCCACTTTCTCCCTGTTCCTGATGTTAAATTTCGAAATTAGTTTCAAGACAAACGAGATCCTGGATTAAGATTCTTTTACAGTAAAATAACCGTCAAAATATGGATCACATATTTGAGGGTTACATAGGGCTTTATAACCTCTTTATAACGTCAAACTCACAAAAGGTTATAAAGAAAGTATATAAAACATAAGAACTCCACATGACCTCTAACTAATTTCTGAAGTTTTTGGTAACTAAAAAACACCACCACCTTCTGAAACCTTACAAATATGAGGTAAACAAGACATACTGAAGGATTTTTAGAATTAGCGTGCGCCCAGAGTTACCATTTTGGATTTTCAACTTGTGAATAATTTCGCTGCAGACATGTGTTGAACGGGATCTAACATTTGTCTTTACTTACTTATAAATTGGTTAAAGAGTCGTCTCTTAATTTTTCTTCAACCAAGAATAATTCTTCTAAAAAATCATCTAAGGAATATTTAGCACAAAATTTTGGGAAAGGTAATCATATTTGTAATCTTTTAAGGAATGGGGGTGAACAAACAAATAATTTGTGATTGCATAAAAGTGAAAAACTATCATCATGAGCAACAAAGTACCTTACAAGATACACGTCAATTGGGCCTGTATGGCTTCTGACAGTAAGTTTATATTGCTTCTGAAAGAAATCATAATCCTCCTCCTGCACAATCAAAATAATCAATCAAAATAACATCATACCAAAGAAATGAAATCCTTGTTTTATCTCTATTACTCACCTGATCAGGATCAGGAACTTCAATTGAACTAGCATGCGGTGCTCTTATAGCGATTAAAGTCCGATTCTGCTCAACAAAGAAAAAATAATAATTAATGGATATTTAACATAAAATTTGAACACATTTGACTTCTATGAAACTAGTTAATATACCTTGAAACATGGTAGATTAAAATCTTCGGCTGTTAAGTAAAGGTGCCTGAAAAAAACCAAGAAAAATGTTGGTGACACTCATATCAAGTGATAAAATTTGTCTAGAGGTTCCAAATGGACAGTGCCTGGCAGTTGGGTAAAGAAGCAAAAAGGGTTCAGGTCAATACAATTAAATTTAAACCTGATGAAACTGGCCGGATCAGGTAAGGCCGACCCACTATCATTTCTTATTCTTTTCTAAAACTTTACAAATGATATATTGTTTTAAATATAATTATAAAACCATAGTATTACAATGATAATCTGATTTTGAAATAAACAGGATTTAGGAAGTTATATGCACCTTCATACATTATAGGATGACTTTTTTTTTTTTTTTGTTCAACCTGTATCATTGTAAATTTGTAATCATTTTTGAAAATTTTTGTCCAATTTAACTCGTTAGAAATTTAGTAAAACCTAAATCTCCACATTTACCCATTAGTGGGTTGAAATGGCCACCTCTATTGTCACAAAGAAAGCAAAATCCTACACCATGTAAGAATGGACGATTCAAGACAAATTTTGTAAATCTTAATACTAAAAAGATAAATCATGCTAGGCCCTTTTTGGCCACAATTGCTTAGTCTTTTGCAATTTTGCAAGAACAACTACTTGTTTTCAACAAAAGAATCAAGCACAGTGGTCAAAGAAATCAATCACTCTAATTCATGCTTGTTATAACTTATATGTGAAAAACAGCATAAAGATGAAACTGGACATACTTCTGATTATTATGATCGAATTCCATTGACGTCAGACACTCCTGTGTTTTCCTGGATAAAGAATCAACATGTTAGACTGATAGTCTCTAAAACAAGCAATCTTAGTATTGGAGCTAGAGATGGATAAATGGGTGGATTGGTAGGTTGGGTAACGGGTTAAAACTGAGCACAGCGGGTTAATAAAATTAATGCCAAAAGTGTGTCAATTATGGTCGCAAAGGTATCTTATTTCCATCATAACCTATATTTTACAATAAAACCTACATTTGTGCCACTCTTCACCAATTTGATCTGTGTCCTTTTTAAGTAATTTTTTTTAGTTTACCCGTGATATAACATACCCCGAATCAACTCATTTATAAATAAAATAAAAGGTCAAATTTCTGCCTCTAGTTGCAGCCAACTAAACCTTATGCTCTCGTCAAGTCTGGATTCTTCAGCATATAGATCATCAAGCTCAGCCTGTCACGAAAACAAGGTAAGAATAAGTGACTCAATGTTTCAGCAAGTCTTGCATTACTTCTGTTATTTTATAGTCCATAAACTTCATGTATATTTTATAAGCGCCCTATTACAAAACGATTTTTTCTTGCCACGTAAACTTCACATACCTTTAATCTTTTAGCACGGTTAACCGGATTATCTGGTGATGACGTCTTATGTCCCCTGTTAATGAAAGGTCCATGTTTTAGTAAATATATATAAGCACAGACATGCAGAAAGAAGGATCAACAACTTACTTCCACTGTATGTGATTTTTCGTAGACTTTTCTACTATTCCTATTCCTTCAAGAACATTAGTAATATCATAGATTCTCCTCTTCTGAACCTGCAAATTAAGTACAAAATCAAATAATACTCAGCAAATTTATAAAGTAATTTGAATTTTGAACAGCGTAAATAATTAACATAATCTATTTGCAGGAGTCGATGTGCTTGAACTGTCAGTAATTATTACTTTCTGCAGCTATATTATTCTTACTTAAGTACTCGAAATTTGAATGAGAGAACATAACTCAATTGTTCTTGCGTTTGGGAAGAAGAAAGGATAACAGATGTCATGTTTGGAATTTTTTTCATGTTCTTAAGTTGGAGCGAAAAGGAAAGAAAGCTAAAAATTCTACAAAAGTTAACATCAAGGGTAGATGTGTCATAATAAAAAGTTAAGTTCTCTCCAAATCTTCCCGAATTAGTCAAAACTTCTGTGGCTCCAGAAAATTGACAACAAACTTAGGTTCTCTTTGTTTAATTTCAGATCATTTGCTTTTTCTACTTTATTAAAACTCATGAACACAGTTGAAATTAACTCATCCATACTAAAATCGAGTGACAGTCTAGCAAAATAGCAGATCATACATCTAACATAGTTGCAGCCTTGTTTAGATCAAGAACACCATCCTTATCCTCCTGTATCAAACTAACAAACTTCTTTGTGAGGAGTCCTGTCACAAAAAAACACAGTTTTAATTATAAAAATATAACCAGCATAAATCCATACTTTATAACTGTGTTACACTCTCACATAACCAAAACATTTGAAATAATGATTCTTGTAAACTCACCAAGTGAATTGTCATAACGACAACTACCAGCTACATTGAGATCACCAAGGTCTGAAATAAAGTAAGCCAAAGTTATATAATTAAAATCAGAAAAGTAAATGTATGTAATAACAAACAACAGGTGTTCAATAGTGTTACCAGCATTTGATTCATGATTTCCAGATTTAGTGGGTCGAGAGGCCTTTAGTTTCTTATATCTCTTCTTAAAACCACAAGGCAATGGTTGAAATGAATGATCATAGGCTACTTCAGTTTTAATGCCTCCTTGGAGAATAGGATTTGGACTTACCGATTCACATTTAATGGGTTGTTTTGGCTGTTTCAGAAGGTAGAAAATTTGATATCAGAGGTCTGGTAGTAGGATTGATTATTGATAAGAATTAAGTCAATCACAGCATTGATTATTGATAAGAATAAGAATTATGTCAATCACAGCATTGATTATAGAATAATACAACTAAAAATAACATGCTCTGTCAAAGCTAAATAACATAAAAAAGGGATTAAAAGACAAACAAAAGATTCTATGAATTCCCTTCCATATTTGTAAACATAACCGCTGCTAATTTGGGAGAAAAGAAACAAAAAGATGGAAACTCTTGTATGATAGTGGAAGGTATGATGTAGAAAATTTCCCTGTAAATATATATTTTCCTGCATCTAAAAATCTGTTGCATGCCACAAGTGAGTTTCGATATTAATATGATATTAAGTAATAAGAATTGTGTCTGCTGTGAACAATGTTAAACAGCAAAACAGAAGACATCCGATAAGTTTGAAATTCGGAAATGAAAAGGTTTAAAAGTAGTAAATGTGAATTCGGTATTATTTCTGCTTCCAAAATTTCGTAAAAGATATGTCTTGTAGCCAGCTTTTTATAGATCTGTAGTCTATAATAAGTGTTTCGCTATAAGTTTCTTATAATTGTATCCTGACGTTGGGATCTTCGTATATATTTAAAATTTCTGCTGATTTTATTTTCATGTTATAACGAGGCCACTGCAACGTCTAACAGATTTCCATCTCTGCATTTTTATAATATCAATTCTAGTACAAATGTATAAAAGAGAAAAAAAATAGAACAAAACGATAATCTTCATGCTTCCTTCTACAAAGTTCTCAATATTTGACTCTTATATCCATTTTTGGTGTCGTTTGATCCTATATTCTATAACAGAAAACAAGAAGTCTCCATCCAAAAGCTAGGCCTATGTTGCAAGGACACGAATGTGGGGATAGACGTATGATATGTAGATGCGTGATCCACAAAATCCAATACTCCTATACATAGAGATATGTCTAGTTCTATACATGTCCAGAATTAAATGAATGAAAGAAAGACATCAGCTCATTAAAGCATATGAAAGGAATACATGCTTATGCTAAAAGTATCATGTCTTAACTTCACTTGGCGGCTTGGCGCACTTATATATAAATTATGTATAGTAAGTAAATTATTGTGTCTCCGCCTCCTCCCCCCACCCCTCTCTCTTCTCCCTCACACACATGAATAAGACATATGTACCTATAGGATACAATACCACAGTAACCCCCAACACAACAGTTTTTGTAATTATCACAGTAATAATTTTTATTATATAATTCGGAAGGCACCAATACTAGTAATCAGTAAGTATATAGTACTCCTGGTAAATACATCCAAACAATCATTGAGTTTAGCAATTACTTTTTCATTATTATTAAGCTAAACAAGACCAACATGTTGTACCAATTAGTAAGCGCAAAAGCAAGTTATAAAATGCAATAACAAATGGGCCCATGGGCATACACACAATAACCTGGTTTAATATCTGTAACTACCCTAGACTCATAAATTTCAGATATAAATATCCACATTAATTAATACTTCAAGTTAAAACCATATACTGAAATTTTGTTGGTTGAACCTATGACCTTGAATATCCTGCTGTTGTGAATCATCAATACCATTATTATTGTTCTCTAAATTGAAGCATAAGGCGATTAAAAGTAAGTAAAGAATACCCTTCTTGTTCTTTTTTAATAGCTAGCTAAATCTAAAGTTTGTTACGGTATTTATATCCCTTTTTGATAAAGGACCTTTCCCGCCAATTTTTATTGGTATAACCAATCAGTCATGTGACACCTAAATGCCTAGTCACGTGCCCTATGAATTCATATCAGTTTGTTACTTCTTCATCTCCAATTTCGTAACGATAAAATTTCCCGGCTTACACCCCTTTCATCTTCTATGTAAAGATACAATAATGCGATCAACCCCCTCCTCCCCCGCACGCACACACACACACACACGAGTTTTGTAATAAATAATAGTGTTAAAACTTTTTATTATAATATAGGAAAGCACCAGCAAGATGAATCAATAAGGATAAGGTCATCCGTACTCCTAATCGTTAAGTTTCTATAAAGATCTAGTTAATGCAACCAAACAATCATTAAAAAAGACCAACATTATGTAGCTGTTACTAAGTTCAAAAGCAGGTCATATAATACTGTAAGAAATGGTCCCGTGGGCATAAACACAATGAAATTTACTTCCTGATTAATTTCCGTAAGTACCCTAGACTCATTTAAAACTCCAAATTAAAAATACCAATACTTATTAACAGTTGAAGATACATGTCATACAGAGATAAGATGATATACTTGAATTGCTATCAACTAGTCAAACTTTGACTAGAAAGTCAAAACATATAATGCAGTAGTTGAGTTAGAGATCATTAATGCCATTTTTGTGTTATTCAAATAGAAGTAAGATGCAATTAATAACAAGCAATCAATTTAAACCTGAAGAAATTATGTATAGTTGAATTTTTTTTCTTCAAAAAAGAGGTTAAAATAACGTCGTAATAACTGAACTCTGTTGACGTAGAAACACCGTAATTACAGACACTGTTACAAACGCAACAAGAATGCGCAATCCCCCTACGGCGGGGGTAAGATGCAGAGAGTCTGCTTTTACATATACCTCCGGCAAAAAGGAAATTAATAATTACGCACGTTTAACTGTTAGACCAAACGCCCCCCTATAGTAACAATAATAATTACACAAATTGATTGATAATACATGAATAGAATGAATTAAGGATATAAATAAGAAAAAGAAAGAATGTAGTGTAAAATAGAAAGAACATAAACCCTAAGAAGAGAAGAATAATAATAAAAAAAAACAAATGCAGGTAAGGTAGAATAATAAATAAAAGGAATTAATGTAACTTACAGTAGGAGGAAGCAAGAAGAAAGGCAAACTAGTATTATTATTGGAAGGAATAACAACAGGTCTGGGATTATTATTATTATAATTAGTATAAAAGTGTTGTTTGGGAAGGTGCATTGTTGTTGTTTGGAGTGACAATTTTAGATCATCCGCAGCGGACGTAATCGACATCTGGAATCGCATACAATCACGGCTGCCTCTTGTACTCTTTGATTCTGTTGGATTTTAATTTTATAAAAATTTGAGGACGGCAGTGAAGAGAAAAAGAGGGATTGGTGCGGAGGGAGGGCGCAGGCGGGAGGTTTGTTTTTGTATTCGGTGGGTGGGTGGTTTATAAGAAGAGTCGTCTATTTATGTATTTATTTACACTTTCTTTCTTACTTGCTTCTCCATTAATTAATTGCCAAAGTGTGTTGCTTATTCAAGAGCTCTAACGGCGTGTTTACTTTCTTTTTAGAAGGAATAAAATGCGGGTCTAAAACTTTAATTTCAGGCTAAACGTAATGGGACGATCTTTTGCGGTCGATCGTCCCATGTGGCAATAAAAGGGACCTGGTCACCCCACTACGCCGACCGAAGCAAGACCTGGTCACCTTCAACTTTTGCAAAGTTATGGTCTTTTGCACGACTTTACAATTGGAGAAAGATTTCGTATTAAAAAAATTAACTCTTTCTTTTATATTTTTATTTTAAAAAAAATAAACAATCTCCCATTCACTGTAAAATCTCACTTTTTATACCATTTTTAATCACAAAACACATACATTTTATACACTTTCATTATCTTTTTTAAATGGCTTGTTCGATACCACATAACGACGATGAAATCCAAGCTTTGGTTCAAAAACAAATTGACGAAGATATGGGCTTTTCAGAAAGCGATTTGGATTTAGTCTTTACAATTTGATAGTGCTATGCAAAATAAAGAAGATTTAGAAAAACGCATACGAGAAATGTAATAACATTTCACAAAAGAGAGAGTTGCTTTGATCGATAATTTTTTCTTAAAAGAGTTTGCTTAAAGATTACGAGCTAAATCTTTCAATGTAAGAACGGGCAAAAACTCTAGAAAAAAAATGCATGTAAGTTAGCTTGGATAATGAAAAATACAACACGTCAGAAACATATAGAAAGAGGTACGTCTCACGACCGTGAGATTGGTGTATGTATACTTCACTGCGAAAGAGTTACATCCACTACATCTAGATGAAGAAGCCTTAAGGAAAACTAGAAGAGACAAAACACTTTATGGCGAACGGCGGGAGGGAGCCGATAAGGCAAAACACAAGCTCGATGATGATGAATACTTTATGGAATTTGGGGAGATGAGATTGATTCAGATTACGATTCATCAGATTAATAACTAGAACTATTTTAGTGATATGTTGTTATTAATATTAAAGTATTAAACTCAAGAATTGTATTTATAAAATTCAGTAAATATATATATTCCAATTTACAATTCCAAGGAGGTTTGAGCCCAGGGACCCGTTGGGGAATACATTCGCATTTACAAGCCCTAATATCTCTCTTAACGACGATCTCTCTTTCAAGTACAATGGCTGTTCTTGATTCATGTCCGAAGCATAACATGGTCGCATATTTGGAGAAGTCTGAAGGGAATGCAGAGTTTCACGAGATCATTGATTTTCTCAAGCGAAGTTCCATTCATCATGCTCTCACTGTAAGTCCTGTTGTATCTACTACATTTGTTGAACAGTTTTGGACGTCTGCTAAGTCCAAAACAATCAACAATGTTAGGCACATTACTGCCAAAGTAGCTGGCAAGTCTGTGTCTATCTCTGAGGCATCAATAAGAAGTGATCTTCTTTTTGATGATGCTGATGGGATAGACTCATTACCTAATCAGGCTATATTTGATGCTATACAGCTAATGGGGTATGAGGGGGATTTAACAGTGTTAACATTTAATAAAGCTTTGTTTTCACCCCAATGGAGGTTTTTATTTCATACAATTAATCATTGTCTTAGTTCCAAAAGTACCTCTTGGGATCAAATTCCTACTAACATTGCCACTGCTGTCATCTGCTTAACATCTAATCAAAAGTATAATTTTTCTAAATTAATTTTTGATGGTATGCTTAGACATTTAGATGCTAAGAAAAAGTTTGTAATGTACCCACGTTTTATTTCTATCTTTTTAGATAAACAACTAGCTAATGTGTCTGTACCTTTAGATCATTTTCCTGTAAATACTTTAACTAGTAAAGTCTTTTCTTTCATGGTTAAGAAGGGTAAGCATTTCTCAGGGAATGTCACCCCTTTGTTTGCCACTATGTTGGTACAACCAACTCAGGATGAGGGTGCTCCTTCAGAAAGACCATCTGAAGCACAACCTACACCCTCTCCTGCTCCCACTAGTGAAGTACCTAATGAGCCACAGACTGACTCATCTCCTGCTCACACTAGTGAAGTACCTATTGAGCCACAGACTGACCCATCCCCTAGACCTTCACCTTCTACTATCATTCCTGATTCTATTCCAGAAAGTTCTGGTGGGAATCTTGGAGGTCATTCATCCAGTGATAAATCCCTTTCAGGGAATGAGGGTGAAATGACACTCCAAAGTGTCTATGATCTTTGTCTCTCTTTATGTGCACAGGTTTCAGATCAAGCCAAAGAAATACAACACTTGAAGGCTCAGATCAAAAAGCTCAAGAAGCAAGCTAAACCTGTAATCAAACACCACAGAGCATGGATGCAAAGTGTCTCCTTGAAGCAAAGATTGGCAAGAAAGAGATCCTCAAAGAAACAATGGGTGCACAAAGAGTCTGTATCCAAACAGGGGAGGAAGTTTGCTAAAGGTGAACCTTCAGTCCAAAGAGATCCTCTATTTGATGAGATTCCTGAGGATACACTTGATCATATGGAAACAGAGAATGCTCAAGATGTGGGGAGGACAAGAGATATAGTGGGTGAAGAGAAGGAGAATGATGAAAATATACTTAGTACTGAAGATGTACTTAGTACTGACAAGGAGAAAGTTAGTACTGACAAGGAGAAAGTTAGTACTGACAGACCAATAGTTAGTACTGACGGATCCAAAGTTAGTACTGACAGGCAAATTGAAGGTACCGATGAGCAAATTGAAAGTACTGATGAGCAAAGAAAAGGTACTGAAGAAGGAAGTGCTACTCAAGCTACTCAAACACCTACTTCTACAATATTTGGAGATGATGAAACAATAGCTAAGGTTCTTCTCAACATGAGTCAAGCCAAAGCAGTTTCTAGAGAGAAGGAGAAAGGTGTAGAGTTGAAGGATATTGAAGAAACTGACAGACCTAGGCCTACTTCTACAAGATCACTTCTGACATTAAAGCCTCTTCTAAAAATTGATCCAAAAGACAAAGGAAAGAAGAAAATAGAAGAGGAGGATGAATCTGAAAGTGAATCTGATGGTATTCCTGAAGCTGAGAAGAAGTTTAAACAGCTTGCAAGTGATGAAGAAATGGCTAGGAAAATACAAGAAGAGTGGGAAGGTGAAGAAGAAAGAAACAGATTAACTAAAGAAGAGCTACCAATGATGCTATCATAAGAAATTATGATGAATAAAGACAAGAATTGGGGCTGATAACTTCATGTTGAGAAGAGAGTAAAGGGTGAAAAAAAAAAAAAAAAAAAAAAAAAAAAAACAAAAAAAAAAGCTTCAAGAAGAAGAAAGAGAGCAATTTACAGTAGAAGAAAGTGCAAAACTCCTTCATGACACAATTGCTACTCAAAGAAAATTCCTTGCTCAACAAAGATCAGAAGCTATCAAGAATAGACCACCTGTAAAGAATCAACTAAGAAATCAAATGATGACCTACTTGAAGCATGTAGGAAACTTCAAGCATTCTGATTTAAAAAACTAAGAAGTTGAGGAATACTAGCTCTGTATGTGAAGATTAAGAGGTCAGATGAAGATAGATTCATTTCTATTGGGTCTGCTGAGATGAAAGGACATGATCAAAAAGATGAATGAGAAAGGAATTGATTCCTCTAAGAATGAAATGGTCAAAGTGGAAGATAAAGAAGAAGAATGTACTAAGAAAAGGAAGGGAGGACATATCAAGATGATTGCAAGGAAAAAGGCAAGAAAACAATCTGATGTTGACAGTGATGATGAACATAAAAATGCTTGAAGATTATTACATTTGAGAGTATCTTGGACAGTAAGATAATGGAGAAGAAATCAGTTATTGCTAGATTAAGCAAGGTATTATCACCAGATGAAGATTATCTTGTTATCTACAAAGCCAATAGGAATTTCAGGGGTTTTAACTATCTCATGGAAGTACTTTGTATCTTTGATAGGCAAGATCTATATCATTTGTATGACTTGATGAAGGGAGCTGTTTCTCAGAAGTTTACATTGATTGGATTTGAATTAATTCTTTGTGGAGACTTGAAGATTATGATGGAATCCTCAACAGAAGGAAATGTTTAAAGTGACTTTTGGAGTGGTCAACAAGATTGGAAGATTGTCACATAGAGGTTGTATGAATCATGTGGAGTCTTCATACTGGAATTTGAGGATGGTATTGTTATTCATATGTTGGTTGAAAGAAGTTATCCTCTATCAAAAGATTTATGCACAGAGGATGCTTGATCTTGGTTTGGGGGGGGAAAAAAAGTTATTGCAAGTAGTTTGAAAGAGAAAGTTCTGTTGCTCTTGATTTGATACGATTTATTAAGCAGCAGATAGATGAAGAATGATGGAATTGAGAAGGGTTTAAGTGTTGGCTAACCACCACACAACAAATGGTCATCAGTTTACCATGCTTAACAGGCATAAGAACCAGCTAGTCCATAAGAAAACGGCTTGTGGTAAAGACTTCTCAAATCCATTTCTGGTTGAAAATTTACCAAAAATTATAGGGTTCTCAACTTACCTTGCTTCATTAGTGAAGAGTTGGCTAGTCTAAGATCAAACAGTTCTTGGTAAAGACTAATCAAATCTGTTGATAGCTGATAGTTTGCTAAAAACTATATGGTTTATCAATGCACCATGTTATGGGTAATGAACGCATTGCGCTAGTCCAAAGAGCAAACGCTTGTTTGAATTTGGTAATGGACAAATCCTATTCATTGATGGTTGAAGTTTATACAAAAACTGTATGGTAATTAACTCACCAATGTTTTTAAAATGAGAGTTAACTATCCCAGAGCCAAACGGCTACAAATAAAAAAAAAATATGGTAAAGGAACATCAAATCCGTTTATGGCTGGTAGTTTGCCAAAAACTACAAAGCCAACTTAGTTAGATTGTTGCTGAAAAGATGTTGCTGTATTGATGAGAAGACAAAGTTGCTGCTAAAGAGGGATAGTGTTTAAAAGATTAAGATATGTTAAAGTGTTTGGATACATCCTCTATGAACTTAAGAAGATAAATCTGAAGAAGAAAATGAATAGTTTAGAGAGTTTCAACATTCTTGTTTAAGGGAGGATTGTTGAGAATTAAGTTTTCTTAACTTAATACTGAAAGTATTAATAGTTAGTACTGATAGTTATAGTTAGTATTAACAGTACAAAATGTTAAGTACTGATTAGTTAGTTAGTACCGATGGTAGAAATTAGTTAGTACCGTTTAAGAGATATGTATGAGATATTTTAGGAAAAGATATGAATTATCTTTTATGCATTTTGCAAGCCTGTTAGGGTTTATCCTTAGTCTATAAAAGGATCCCTCTTGGCATAGTTAGATATACGAGCTCAATACATCACATACATATCATATCTTTTAGTTAGTAATCTGTAATCATTCAAAACAGATTAATAGAAATTATTATTTAGTTTTTCATTTTTCTTCTTAGTACGTGTGATAAGATTCCACATTAATACATAGTATTCATAGTTATTATTTCTACATAGTCAAACAGTATTTATACATCTTGGCTATCAACCTTAATAGGCTATAGAGATCTATTTAGTTTAGGACTCACAGTGTTGCCAAAACTCCACAACAAAATGGAGTTGCTGAAAAAAAGAATAGGACACTAATAGAAGCAGCTAGGACTATGCTAGCAGATTCATTATTACCTACTACATTTTAAGCTGAAGCAGTTAATACTGCTTGTTATGTTCAGAATAGGGTTCTAGTGACCATGCAACTAAAACAAGCGAAACCTTATGAAAATATTAATGGTAGACCACCTAGTATAAGCTTTATGAGACCTTTTGGGTGTCCCGTGACTATTCTTAATACCTTAGATCCCATAGGCAAATTTGATAGAAAGGCTGATGAGGGGTTCTTGGTTGGATACTCTATAAATAGTAAGGCTTTTAGGGTATTTAACTCTAGAACTGGGAAGGTAGAGGAGAACCTGCACATAAATTTTCTTGAAAAGAAACCAAATGTTGCAGGAAGTGGTCCAAAATGGCTTTTTGATATTGATTCACTGACAAAATCTATGAATTATGAGCCAGTTACTACAGGAAATCAAACTAATGATAATGCAGGTATAGAGACAAATGTTAATGCAGGGCAAGCTGGACAGGAGAAAGCATCTAATCATGAATATATACTGCTACCACTCATGCTTTCGAATTCTCCACTCTCTTTATGTACTTAGAACACAGATGATAAGGATACTGATGAGGTACCAGACAAAGGAGATGATGATGTAAGTAAAAGAAATAGTCAACAAAAGGAAGGAAGAGCTTCAAATAAAGAAGATGACTAGCATAACAGCACTAACAGAGATAGTACTGCTAGTCCATCTGTTATTACTGCTGGGACAAGTATTAATACTGCCAGTGAAAATATTAATACTGGTAGTCTAAATATTAATATTGCTAGTCCTATTCCTAATGATTCAAGTATGCAATCTTTGGAAAACACTAACATATTTAATGATGCCTATGATGATAGAGAAGTGGGTGCAGAGGCTGACCTTAACAACTTGGAAACCACCATGAATGTTAGTTCTATTCCCACAACCAGAATTCACAAGGATCATCCTAAGGACCAGATCATTGTAGACATAAATTCAGCCACTCAAACAAGAACGATGACCAAGATTTCTGAAGAACATGCTATGGTCAGTTACATCAAAAAGCAGAGGAGAACAAATCACAAAGATTATCAAAACTACCTATTTACATGTTTTCTCTCACAAATAGAACCCAAAAAGGTGATACAAGCATTAATAGATCCAAGCTAGATAGAAGCAATGCAAGAGGAGCTTCTGCAATTTAAACTTCAAAATGTTTGGACTCTGGTGAATCTTTCTAATGGCAAGAGGGTCATTGGAACAAAATAGGTATTCATAAACAAGAAAGATAAGAGAGGAATTGTAATAAGAAACAAGGCAAGACTTGTGGCACAAGGTTACACCCAAGAAGATGTCATTGATTATGATGAGGTTTTTACTCCTATTGCTAGGATAGAAGCAATCAGGTTATTTTTGGCATATGCATTATTTATAGGGTTTATTATGTACTAGATGGATGTGAAGAGTGCCTTTTTATATGGTACTATTAAAGAGGAGGTGTATGTGTGCAAACCCCCTAGTTTTGAAGATCCACAGTTCCCTGATAAGGTTTATATGGTAGAAAAAGCTTTATATGGTCTACATCAAGCTTCTAGAGCCTGGTATGAGACTTTGTCTACCTAATTTTTGGAAAATAGATTTAGAAGAGGCACTATAGAAAAGACTTTGGTCATCAAGAAGGACATAGGTGATATCCTATTAGTACATATGTATGTTGATGATATCATCTTTAGGTTTACAAAAAAGTCTTTGTGTATTGAATTTAAGCAGATGATATACAAGAGATTCTAGATGAGCTCTATATAGGAGCTCACTTTCTTCTTAGGATTGTAAGTACAACAGAAGGAGGATGGAATATTCATTAGCCAAGACAAGTATGTGGCTGATATATTGAAGAAGTTTGATTTTACCACTGTAAAGGCAGCAAGCACTCCAATAGAGACTAACAAGGCATTAAACAAGGATGAAGAAGACGAGGATGTGGATGTTCACTTATATAGATCAATGATTGGATCATTGATGTACCTAACAGCTTCTAGGCTTGACATAATATTTTCTATTTATGCTTGCGCAAGGTTTCAAGTTACTCCTAAAATCTCACATCTTTACGCAGTGAAGAGGATCGTTAGATACTTAAAAGGTCAACCTATATTGGTTGGTATCCTATGGATTTACCATTTAACTTGGAAGCCTTTTCTGATAGTGATTATGCTGGAGCTAGCCTTGACAGAAAATCCACAACAAGAGGTTGTTAATTTCTTGGCAAAAGGTTGATTTCATGGCAATGTAAAAGCAGACTACACTTGTAAATTCTACTACTAAAGAAGAGTATGTTGCTACTGCTAATTGCTGTGGGCAGGTGTTATGGATCCAAAATCAAATGTTAGATTATGGGTTCAACTTTATGAACTCCAAGATTCACATTGATAATGAAAGCACCATTTGTATTGTGAAGAATCCAGTGTTTCATTCTAAAACCAAGCACATTGAAATAAGGCACCATTTCATCAAAGATTCTTTTGAGAAGAAGTTGATTCAAGTAATCAAGATTCACACAGACCATAATGTTGCAGATCTTCTCACAAAGACATTTGATGTTAGCAGGTTTAACTTTCTGATTGGTAGCATTGGATTACTTAATCTCTGAAGTATTATTTGAGGGGAGGTTAATTAAGATTGAATGAAAGGGAATGTATCATTAAGCAAAAGTGGGTGAAGGGTCAAGAAATCCCACTGAACCCTAACACACATCCACAACTATATGACTATCTAATTTTGAACCAATCACTGTTCTATCACAATCTTAACCTAAAAAGACTTAAAAACCTAGGAAAGCCAAAAGGACCACTGAGATATCTCAGTCTAGTGGACCTATTCACCTTGTTGCAGATGAGACTGTCTATAAGGAGTGGGAAGATATAATGGAAAAGGTTGCCACTACTGCTTCTAGCTTAGAAGCAGAGCAGAATAATGGTAACCTCAATAGGACTCAATCCATGGCAACACTTAATGAGCCAAGTCCTTAGGGAACTAGTTCAGGTAGTGGTCCTAGGTGCCAAGATACCATATTAGGAGGTGTAGAAGCTCAACTAGGTTTGAGGCTCCATCTAAATAGTCTAATGATCCACCTCTCTCAAGAGTTAACACACTTAGAAGTGGGGAGGACAGTATGAAACTAATGGAATTGATGGAACATTGTTGAAGAAACTAAACATTGACTTGCATCGTAGCAACTGTCAAGTTGTTTCTTATCATTTCATTCATCATCTAATAAAATTTAGAGTAGTATGACACCATTGTCTCTCCATCGTAAGAAGTGAATTTTCCAAACACCCAAAACCAATTAGTCTTGACATCTTAAATGTTAAGAGATTCACCCTGTTGTAGCCTTTTAATAGCTATCTACATTTCATGAGCTGTCTTGCAAGTATCAACAGTTGAGTAGATTTTATTCCCAATTCTAGTCAATAGCAAATGAATCGCTTATTTTTCTGATTCATAATGAGATTTGTTTTTTGGAGACATATTCAAGATTGTCTCAATCGCTGTTCGGTCAGGAACTGCTGGAGTATCATTTATTGCAGGTACAACTAGAATTGTTACTGTAGAAGGAGTATAAGGACCTTGAAGAATGCATTTCCTTAAGGAATCACCATTTGGTCTTGTATTGATGTATCTTAAGAAATGTGATTGCCATTGAGCATATCTTCCCATTGCAACCATTGGTGGACGATCCCTTGAACCAGCTGCCATGACGTTGTTATGCATTTGACTGTCGGTTGTGGAAGTTGTAATTGGAGTAGTCATGATGAATGATTTGGTTGGTTTGAAGTGAAAATGATTTTAAAGGATCTTAAGTAGATGTGTTGTGATTGAAGTTGTGGTTAAATGAATGCAATTAACGTCCATGGAATTTTACAAATCTATGATTTAAACTGAGAAAAGATTTGAGTCTTTCACGGGATTTTACAAAACCAAGATGAAACCGTGAATGTATAATTGTTTGTGATTAAGGTTTGTTTGAGTATAAGTGATGGTCTTTTAAGTCCTTGTCCTTGATTTAGGTTGTTGGTTTGATATGTTAAAATTAGTTGTTTTTAATGTCCTTGTCCAAAATTGTCCAAAACTTCATCGAAAATGGTTTTGTACCAAGAATGAGATCATCAGAAATGGTTTAATAGAAAATGATTTTCGGTACTGGCAAAAATAAGCAAACCCCTACCACTTTTATAACCAAACTGCTGGCCAAAAACTGATCAAACGGCCGGTTAAAATTCTATCAAACCGCTACTTATATTTAATTACAAACTACTGCTTAACATTTGTAACAAACCGCTGGCAAAATTTAAGCAAACCGCTAACCTTATGAATCAGTAAACCACTAGCACATATAACAAACCGCTAGCACTATTAAAATGTCAAACCGCCACCAAATATGTTATAGTAAATCGCTACCAATTATTTTTCAATTCGGTAAACCGCTGGCTCTTCAGAAATGCTAAACCGCTGCCTAGGAACTTATCAAACAGCTATGGGCTTTTTAATTGGGCAGAGTAACATTTCTGATGGGCCATGAAAAATTCAAACCACTGGCAACCTATGTTAAACCACTGCTTAGAATGTCAACCGCTGGAATAACAAAAACTCAAACTGCCACTTGAAAAATTTAGATAAACCGCCACCTAAAATGTAGTCAAACCGCTGGCAAACAAAACTGACAAACCGCTACCAAATCTGTAGTACTAATCCGCTGCCGATTTTTTTTTCAATTTTTGTAAACCGCTGGCTTTATAAAAAAGCACAAACCGCTACTTGAAATATGGAATCTAAAATAATCTGATAGACTCTAAGATCGTTTAAGCTCGAAATGGGTTAGATCTCATCTAGGAATATAAACATCAAAGATTAACAATATGTAGCGGAATAATAACAATAGGAACAATGATGTTTAACAAGGTTTTATTATTCATATGTTTCCATACAAGCTCCAATTCTAGACGATCAACTCTAGAACGTGTTATCTATACTATAACAAGGAATCAAAGATCCTTGAGGCTAAAACAACCAAACCTAGGCGTCACTTAAAGGACTTGACGCCTAGAACACACACACCCCTTTACTAGTCGACTACATTTTTATGTGCACACAAAACTATGTGTCTATGATCTTTTTATATAGGAAGAGATCAAGACTTACAAAGGAAGATAAACATTAGACAAGTAAATCTTTTAAATATTTAGAGAATATCTTTTGTTATCTTTATCTTCTCAAGGAGATCTTCTAGAATCTACATAATTCTCCACCAGCTTGTAGAATTATTTAATGATGTTTTTAGTCCTTTTGTTTCATTCTTTTATTTATTTTGTCTCATCAAACCTAGAATCCTAACAATCTTCCCCTATTTGATGATGACAAAACAAATAGTAAACTGATTCCAAGATGATCCATAGTAGCTTAATCTTCAAGAATCTTCCTCTATTAAATAATAAGATTTGTCTTCAACTTAAGCACTTGAACATCTTGTACATCTTCAAATCTAATCTTCCATGAATGAAACAAATAGATTCTAATTTTCCCCTTAACTTAAGATTTCTTTTGAACTTGTTGATACTTCTTCAACATAATGAAGTCATAATTTTGGGGTTTCATGCCAGGCCATCCAAACTTAATAAGTTTGCAAATCTTATCATATCATCTTTGCTAATATTTAATGTGTGAATGTCAGATACTAGCCACTAATTTGATAAGAAGAAGATGATCATCACGGAGATAAGCATTAGAAGTGATATTTACTTGGACGATGCAGGAGGTACTGATTGTTTGCCAACTGCTACAATTTTTGAAAAACTGACATGAATGGGGTATGAAAAACCTTCTCAAAAGATTGTATTTTATAAAGCTTTCTTTTCTCTGCAATGGAAGTTTTTAATTCATACCATTATCCAATGCCTTAGTGCCAAATCCACTACATGGAATGAATTCAGTAGTACAATGGCTTCTTTAATCATATGCTTGTCAACAAATCAAAAATTTAATCTATCTAAGTACATTTTTGATGATATGGTGAAACACTTAGATGGAGGGGTTAAATTTCTGATGTATCTATGATTTCTACAAGTTTTCATTATTTAACAGCTTGGTGATATGTCACATCATAAGAAGATTTATGTTAAACCTTCACACACAAAGAAAATCTTTTCCAATATGAAAAGAGAAGGAAAGGATTTTTCTAGGAGAATAACACCTTTGTTTGAAACAATGATGGTCTTCAACCTATCAAGATGTAGGCCGTTTGATTAAGGCATTCCTACTGATCTTCAAACAATACACCATAATATTCAAACCTCATCTCTAGATATCATAAGATTCAGTCCTGGAGGAAAAAGTATGAAGGACACTACGTTACTCAAGAGGAGACACAACATGTGATAGTGTCTATTCACCTTCCAATGATATACCTCTAGTGGTGAGGTTGCATGCTAATATCTAAATGATGGCTTTTATGTACCAATTTACAAAAATAGGTTCTTGATTTAATGAAGGCAAAGGATGCTCAAGCAAAGGAGATTGATGATTTAAAGAAGAGGGACTAGAGGTTGGAAAGGAAAAAAGAAATCAAGAACTACAGGATTAAAATGATTAAAGAAAGTTGGTATGTCTAGGAGAGCTGAATCCTCTAAAGATATAGAGAGTTTGGGTGATCATGAAGATGCATCCAAACAGGGAAGGAGTATTTAAGACATTGATAAGGATGCTGTGTTTCTTTAGTTGTTGATACCCAAGGTGGAGGTCAGATTATGAAGAAATGTTTGATAAATGGATCTTCATGGTGTGATTGAAATAAAATGTGGATATTGCCAAGGTTGCGTAAGAAACAAAAGCAGAGTGCAAGGAAAGTGGAATTTAGACACTAGTGTTAAAGGTAGTGCTGATCCTACAACTATTGAAGAATATCTTTAGCTAAGACCACTTATTCAAAATCAAGTAGCTAAAACCTAAAGTTGTTACTTCTGCTTGCTACAAACAACCAACTACAAGACTCAGGATAGAGGGGTTGTAGTACAGGAGCCGAGTGAATTCAAAACTCCACAAGAATCACAACCTTTAATGATTAAAGTCAAAGGAAAAGCAATCATTATTGAGCCTAAAGTTCCTATGAAAAGAAAAGATCAAGTTGCTCTTGATGAAGATTTGGTAAGAAATCTTCAAGCTCAGTTAGAGGATGAACTTATAGAAGAAGAAAGGCTTGTAAGGAAACAGGAAGAAGAAGCGAACATAGATTTGATTGAGTTATGGGATAATATAAAAGCTATGATGGAGTCAGATTTTAAGTTAGCTTAGAAGCTACAAATAGAAGAACAAGGAGAGATAACTATTGAAGAAAGATAAAGACTGTTGTAGAGCTTATGAACAAAAGAAAGAAACACTTTGCAATGCTTAGAGCTAAAGAGAAAAGAAGAAAACCACCAACTAAAGCACAAAAGAGGAATCTAATGTCTACCTATCTTAAAACCATGGGTAGATACAAACATAATCAGTTAAAGAGCAAGAGCTATGAAGAGATCTAGAATTTGTTTGATAATGAAATGAGGAGAGTAAATACTTTTATTCCTATGGATTCTGAGGTAGTTAAAAGCAAAAAAGGAAATAGAAGAAAGTTCTAAAGGTACAGAGGATGAACTAAAATCTGATAAGTCAAATAAGGCAGAAAGTAGTGAGGAGAAAGCTAAAGGCATCAGAAAGAAGATACTTGGTAAGATAAAAGAGGCAGTGAAAGAGCAAAACAATAAGATATATTTCAAAGTGACAAAGGAATGGAAGATGATAAAGAGACTATATACGCATGAAGAAGTTGAAGTTGATGATGAAGCTGAGCTAAAAAAGCATTTGGTGATAGTAAAAGATAATGATATAGAAATTGATGCTATACCACTTGCTATGAAACCACTAGTGATTATTGAATACAAGCTTCTTAAACAAGGAATATTGGTACATTATCAATTGATAAGAGCAGATAGAAGTTCCAAGAGATATTCTTCAATGATTAGAATGCTTCAGGATATTGACAGAGAAGACTCAGAGACTCTTTAGAAATTAGTCAAAACAAAGCATGGTGATACAAGGCCTGAAGATGAACATGAAAGAGTGTTGTCGGGAGATTTAAAAGTCATGTTTGAACCAGACATAAAGAGTGATGTATGGAGAAATCTACAAGGATATACAATGAATATTTGGAAGTTGTATGATTCATGTGGAGTGCACTTTGTAAGGTTTAGAAATGTGCACATCTTTATGTTAGTTGAAAAGAGATATCCCCTCACACCAATAACAATCACAAATATGCTAAACAAGAAACTTCAAACTGATTATTGGAATGAGATGTGCTATCAATTGCTCAAGCTTATGGTAAAGCAGTAAAAGGGTCAATAAAAGGTTTGAATGCATCTTCCTGATTGTGATGAAGACTTTTAACAAGGAAACTTAAAGATTCAGAAGATGAACATCAAGTTTAGGGGAGGATTGTTGGGACTTAAAAGACTTTAAGGATTCTTAGAGTTACTACTGCTCAGGTACATAATGGAAATTATGCTAAGTAGTTAGTACTGGTAGTATAAAGTTACCATTGCTAGTTACTACTGTTAGTATATATTAGTACTGTTAGTATAAAGTTACTACTGTTAGTTAAAGTTAAGATGCTAAAGTTGTGAAGACTGAATTATTAAGTAAGATAGTTAGTGATTGCTAGTAGTTATGTTAAGACTTCTAGTACATGTTTAATACTTGTGAGTATATATTAGTCTGCTTAGTCTAATGTTATTACTTTTTATGTTTTTAGTACTGTTTGTGAAAAAAGTTTTACGCTTCTGAATTACAACTGCTAGAAGACTTTCTATGTCAAGAGGGATTATAAAGATGATTTTAAAGAGATAAGATTGTTTTGGAGGAACAAGAATCCTTGTAGATAAGTATTAAGATATTTTTGTACAAGATATGCATAATGTAATTGTTTAAGAGATTACGTTTATGTTTAGAAAAGATTATGATATCTTAGGAATGTAATGTAAGCCGACTAAGACTCCTTAGTCTATAAAAGGAGGTCCTAGGGCATTAGTTAAGATACACAAGTTCATAAGTTTTCATAGTTGTCAAATCGATTTAGAAAAGCTTCATGGTTGTAAACCCTAGTACTAGTAAAGAGTTGTAACATCCCCATTTTTACAATATAGCAGCGAAAGCTAATCTGGGGTATTACTCCATGGATACAACAATCATAATCATAGAAAACTACCCAAAAGAGATGTTTTTCAAAAGATACGGTATCATTCATTTCAAATCAGAGTTTTACAAAGGCAAGTCCCAAAATCTAGTTACATACAATGTGAATGATAACAAGTTTTAGCCATCTTCATGTCCTCGCCACTTCGTGCCATAGTTTACCGGAGATAATTCCATGCTAAAATAATGTCAACATAAAGGATTGTGTGAAATTGTAGGTTTAAATTTAATTATCTGAATGCATAAATTGTGATATTCGAGTTAAGTTGATATACACCCGATATTGTGTAAAAAATATTTATTATTGTACATTAGCAAATGAATCTGAAGCCTTAGGGTAATTGGTGATATGTTATAGCCCCTGCGGGGAACCTTTGCCAAAATACCCATGTGATTTCTAATGATGTGTAATTGGTTACATGTAAATGGGTACACCAACGGGGGAGGTCAATATAAATAGAATTTTCTCATCATTCGCGGCTTACTACGAAGAGTAATTAAGGTCATGATATATGGGGACATTTAAGGCATAGCAGGTAATTATGGTATAGAAAACAACACCTCTAAGCTTACCCCACGTTCGTTTTCTTTGTTATGATGAATTAACATTAACACTACAGAATCCTAATAATAAAAATCGAAATCAATATAAAACATATTTTATAGAATTTAAAAATTGTAATTGGAAATAGCATACATAATTAATTGCATTCATGTTCTTATAGCATCTGTATCCCCCTCACGGGTTTATAATAAGATTGAAATGCGAGGCTATGAATCACCTGAAAATGGTTATAGGGAAATGTAGCCAATTGTATATGAACATGAATGTAACAGCTTCGTCCACAGGCAACCTGGGGTAATACATGTCAAGTTTAGTTTGATGAATATGTATATTTTACATCGATTTCGTCGGTTTTTATATTAAAATTATTCATAACAACGGTCGGGCCACAATAATTCAGATGGTCATTCAGGTAAACGTTTCGAGGAGCTTGGGCACTTTTAAATCGTAACTATACATCTCATGTCAGAAAAATTAATACAAGATGAAACTCTTAATAATGAAAGGATGCTACCTAGTATTGTGTATATGATAGGAATCCGGGACATGATTTTTGAAAGCACATCGATAATGAATGATATAATAGTTATAACATAAGCAGTTTTAAGCATTTTATTTAATATCTGGAAATGTTAAGCACGTCAAGCATTAATTAAAGTTATGTCTTGTAATGTTTTGAATATGTTTTTATACTTTTTCAAAATGTTACATTTTAGACCCTTGAGTTTAAAAAGTGGCAAAATATACTCTTGGAGTTTGCACTTTTACGACTTTGGTTCTTCAAGTTTTAAAGATTTATAAAGTAAACCTTGGAATTTGAAAATTGACATAATTGACCCCTGTAGTTATTACTTTGATAAAATGACATTTTTAGTCCTTTTAGTTATAAGTTTTTGAAAGTTACGATATACACCCCTTGCATGGATTATAATTACAAAACATGTCCAAATTGCCATGCAATATTATTTTAACATTTCAAAAGATATTTATAGGTTATGATAAACTAAAATATGAAGGTTTAACATAACGGAAGCTTAAAATAACAATTTGTTAAGCTAGGAAGCAAAACAGGTCAAATTAGGGTTTCATAATGAAAATGCATGGGTTTTAAGGTCAAATTCTTTCATGACTTATCAAAGCACTTATTTTAACATTATATAAGCTTATTAGGATAGATTATAACAATATTTTACAAGCTTAGCTTATAGATTAAGCAAAAACATGAAATTAGGGTTTTCGGTGTTATGTTTTACAATTTGGATCAAAAAGGTATAACACATAGGTTTTTGAGTTCAAAGCTTTATATTATGATTTTAGCATGATAATATGAATATTTATTAAAGGTATGAATACTGAATATATGCTTATAGAACCTGGCCTTGAAATTATAGCGTCGAACAATGCGGTCAGAATCAGGTTTTTTAGATTTGTACGCCTAGTATTACGGAATTCCCAGGCTTTGTTTATTGGTTTTACTTTTGCCTTATTTCTGAACATGAGCCTTATTATGACCTCTTAGGATCTCTTAGAGCAAAGTATTGCTGCTATGTAAGGGTTATAGAGGAGGAATGGGGGCTGAAGAGAAAAATAAATGTTTAGGTTGCTATTAATAGTCGAATGACCCTTAGTAGGAGCTCTAGGAAAGCTTTCAATTTAGTTTTAGGACACATAAGAGACCTAGAGGGTGATGAGGAGAAGCTATTAGATGAGTTGTATAAGCTAGGAATTAGCTTTGGTGTGTTGTTTTGTCCCTTTTGTTGCTTGCGGCTCCTCTTAAATAAGAATGCAAAAAGGGGGAGTGGCTTCATTTTACAAGAACAAGAATGGGAGTAGTTTGATTATTTGTTGTGGATGCTTTTGGTAGCTGCTTAGAAGTGAAGTAGCATGGTTCATTGAGGTTGATTGGTTTGCAAGAATAAACTCGTTAAAATGTTTAAAATGGGTTAAAATGCAAAGAATAGGGTTGCGGGTTGGTTAGGGCTCGAACTAGGGTTTTCTTGGTTATTTTTCGAGTGCATTTGATTAGTAATAATAGATTAAGGATCAAAAGACTTGTATTAAGGATTATTAACGAGAATTGATAGGTGGTTTGGGTTTAAAATGGGTGAAAATAAGTAAACGGGTCAAAAGTTCAAATTAGGGTTCAATTAGGGTTTTCTAGATTTAATTCTTGTACATTGTTGTTAAAATGATGAAATGATGATGGAATGTGATTTGTAATGTTGTAATTTATTTTATTACAACTTATTTGAGTATTGGTTTAGGTTTACAATGGATAAAAACAAAGAAACGGGTCATGGTTTAGAAACTAGCTCGGTTTTAGGGTTTAGGGTTTTGAGTTTAAAAATATGTGTGAGAGCTTATGAGTAGAATAATTAGGGTTTATACATTGTATATTGAGTGTAGTAGCTTATACAAAAGTGGTGATGAAGAAACTAGAATGAAAACGGAGGTAAAATTGCTATTTTGGATGTCATGCTTAATGACTTATATATTGTGCTTTTAAAGACTTGCACTTTGAATTGGAGGGAGTTTATATTTCAAATGAGATGTTATATTACTTGTACATATGCTTTAGTAACTTGTACATTTACTTTAGATATTAATCTTTCATGGAATTAGGGTTTAGAGGTAAATGATAATTGTTTAAAGCCTGTCTTGATATAATGTTACAAATGGTACATTATATGAGTAATATACTTTGTAAAAATGATATTAAGGTATTGAATTGACATGTTATGATGTTTTCTTGACATATATGTAGATAGGATTGCCGTAGGTAGGTTGCGTGAGCTTGTTAACTTTAGTTATGCAAGTTATGTTGCATATTGAGATATTAGTAATGCAAGTAATGTAATAAAGCGAAAAATTTCCCTAAAAAAGGTGGTTCATATATAACAGATAGATAGTACATTTCATTTAACTTAATAGATGCTTTATTACTTTGATGAAAATTTATGAGTTATTATAAGAGTATGGTCAATAATACCTTTAGTAAAACCTTTGGACATCAGGAAATTTGAGATTTCATCATACGAGGCTCTCGAAGCTTGCTTCAATCCATATAGAGCTTTCCTTAGAAGGTAAATTTTTTCTGGATGATTGGGATCAACGAACCCATATGGCGGTGCAACATAAACCTCCTCCTTCAGTAGACCATTAAGAAAAGCCATTTTAACGTCCATCTGGTAGATTGGAAAAGATTTATGTGCAGCGCAGGCAACAAAAATCTGAACTGCTTCCAAGCGAGCGACTGGTGCAAAAGATTCTCCAAAATCAATACCCTCTTCTTGTGCATACCCCTTAGCTACGAGTCGTGCCTTATTACGAATAACAATATTGTCCTCATCTTTCTTGTTTTTCCATAACCACTTTAGTTTAATCACTGTCTTTCCAAATGGTTTGTCAACAAGTTCCCAGACATTGAGTCTGTCAAAGTGATGAAGCTCATCCTGCATTACCTCTATCCATACGGAATCAGCCATTGCCTCGTTAACGTTTTTCGGTTTAGCAGTACTCATGGTGAGCACGAACATACACATTTTAGGATCTGTTGCAAGTTTTCATCTTGTTTGCACTGGCTTAGATGGATTTCCACGAACTTGTTCTAACGGGTGATCTTTAGTCCATTGGTGTTCAGATTGTTGACGTTGGTAGAATGTATGCATATTTGAATTATCAACATTGCGAGTACGTACCGGTGTCCCGAATAGATTGATAAATGGGGTGGGGTGATAAGGGGAGGTGGGGTTGGTGGTATTGCGGGTTTTCTTTGGACTCTGGGTTGGAGGTGGGATCTATGGGAAGGAAAATGGGGATTGTATTGAATTTGTAATGGGGTAAGGAGGAGTGGGGGGGGGTTGGATTGGGGTGTATTTGGATAATAAGTGTTTGTTAGAAGCCTGACGGGGTTGGGAGATGTTGGATGGGGGAATAATTTTAAGTTTTTGTGGGGATGCACTTGGCAGTAGGGTTGAGAGGCTTGGTGGAGGGAGTTTGCAGGTAATTTTGTTTGGATTAAGATAGGTTGACTGTGTAGGTGTGTAAATGTGAGGTTTTGTATGGGGTTGAGGTCTATGATATTGTAGAGTTTGCATGTGGTGCTGTTTAATGTTCTTTGTGTGTGTTTTTTGTTGTTAATGTAGGTGGACGGTGGGGGGGTTGTATATTGGGATGGGACGGTTGGGGGGCGGTGTGTAGACTTGGTGCGGGGAGGGTAGTCGAAGGTAGGTGAGAGGCGGATCTTTGGTTTTTACAGTTGGAAAGAACATAGTGGTGGAATGGGGGGGGGCGTTATTGGGGTAGGTGGTAGGGCGGGGGGGGAGCTGAATCGTCTAATTTGTGGGTAATAAGTGTCAATTAGGTATTATGATGGAGGTGGGGTGATGAATTGGTCGTGGCAATTGGACAAAATCATAACCCTAAAAAATAGGAAGGGGATTACTTATGCAATGTTTAGTTTGGGGGAGGAAATATATGGTGGGGGAGTGAGGCGCCCTGAAGGGTTGGGGGGGAGGGGTGAAATGGAGGGGGCGGAGTACGTGATTCAGATGGAGAATTTGAGGATGTTAACTTTAGTGACCTGTTTGGTGGGGGTGTCCACCGGGGATGGGATGTATGGTCATGAGGATTGTAGAGGTAGGGGGAGATTCGGGTTTTTGTTTGGTTATGATAGGGGGCGTTTGGGGGGGTGTAAGAATTTCTTCCGTTGATGTCTGTTTTTTGGTGTGTCGGTTAAAATGAAGTAGGGTACTGTGTTTATGACTTTTGTCTTTGTATGGTAGAGTACAAATAACTACACCCCCCTAACTCCATTCAAATAAAAATTTTTTTTATTTTTATTTTTTTATGCCCATTCTTAATGGGGGGAAAGAAAATTCAGACAAGAAATAAGTTGTATAAAGCGGTGAATTGACCATTTTTTGGGGGTGGGCTTAGATTAATTTTGGGGGTGGGGGGGGTGGAAAAACTTTAAAGGCGAACTCCAGGATTTTTATACAATTAAAAAAAAAATAAAACTCAGTACATTACCCCCCCCAAACACAAATAAAAACAAATTTCTAGTTTATATGTTTTGTGGTGGTACAAATAAATATGTGTGTGTGTGTGTGTGTGTAAATATCATAACCCTGTGTGTGTGTTTTTTTCTAACCCATTTTTTTATTTTCGAGCTATCAAAATAAATCCGAATTGTGTGTTACTTCTTCTTGTTTAAGGCAAGTTGACAAATCTCACCACTGAAGAACGCCTAGCTTTTAATGTCTCCTTAAGAATGTTCACAAAAAGCATTGTCATCCAAAGGCGTATGGAAGATCTTCAATTAGGTGTCTAAAGTTACCAAAAGAAGCTCAACCTCACTAAGCCAGATACGTATAGACCAGATCTTAAAAGAAGTGAAGCTTACACAGCATACTCTAATCCCAGAGGTTTCATTTACCAGAACAAAGATAAAAAGAACAGACTGATGCGTATTGATTAACTACACAAGTTCAGTGACGGTATACTCAATGATGTCTGGACTACTCTTAATGATCGTCTAAAGGAAATTCAGATGGAGTATCTGCCACAGACTATCTAGAGACAAAGTGACAAAGACAAAGCAGGAGCTATGATCTAGGCAATTGACAAACAACTAAAGACCAGGAGGATTATGCAAAGTTTGGAGAAATTTATTGGTGGGAGACCGTACGATGGAGACTTTCGGCTGCTACAAAGGACCATATGATGTCCTCATCATACAGGTCAAACCTTGTACGTAATAAATAACTTGTGAAATTTTTATATATATAGTCTAGACTTTATGGTGATAATAAGTAGTGCTAGAGTACAAAATTTTTAAGAATTTCTTAGTAAATTCAAAATATTACAAATTATTGTACCAACACTATTTTATATACCCTCAAAAATTAAGGGGGAGCATTAAAATGTTCCTTATAGATAGTATGTAACATTTTGTCTCTGAACGTTTAATCAATTGATATCTAAAATATCAAGGGATTAACATTTTGGATAAAGGGAGAAAATATGATTAAACTGAATCTAATCGGTATTGAAATGTGATTGAATAAAATGGACTTAATGCACTCCACACTTAGCACGTACTACGATTATGATACACATGTTAAGGGGGAGCTTTTAGTGATGAAGAAAAAACTCTTAAAGTGTAAATCTTTTGATATTTATATCAAATACTTTGATTGAAATTTTCAATGATTTTAGTTTTGATTATGATAAAATACCCAAAAGACCAACCATGTACTTAAATTTATGAAGTTATAAGGTGGCTAGGCATAGGTATTCAAATCTCAAGATCCCGCCAGAACCAAAGGGATCTACCCAGGGATATCCACTAGTTATGTATGAATAGTCCCTTACGTAGTGATAAAAAAGGAAAAAAAAAGTAAGAATCGGGAAAAGTGCCCGACGAAGAGAGCTAGCACTGGAAAAACCCCAACTAGGTGGTTGGCTATGAAGTCTCATAACACTGAAGGGGTTTGAAGAATGAAAAAGAAAATGTAATGATATAGGTGAAAAGAAAGAATCCCTTTTTATATACTTAGGCAGAAACCGGGATCAATACATAATCCCTGTTGAAAACACTAAGGTGTTGTCTGAACAATGAAAGACAGTCATGGAACCCCCAGTGACGCTAATCAACAACGCCTCCCCCTAAGCTAATCAAGGTCTCTCAAACAGACTCATGTTTCACTTTTCACGGAGATTAACACGCATGTCCTAACGACTTTCGACACTTCGAGTTAGTTGATATTAAAAGTGGCAGTCTCTCCAGCCCTCCCAATCCAACTAAAACCAAAGTAAACCTTATTGAACTAGAGCCAAAAGAGATCAACTAAAAATCTCAATTAGGAACACTTGTCAAAATTATGCATTTGCTATCGCACACAATGTGAATAATTAGAAATAGATACAGATCTATGCATAATCCTTGTAATTTTGCGAAACATCAGAGTGATACTAAAGTAATCACAAAGAAAGGAAATCCCTGCTTGCGTCAACATCAACAAGCTCATGGTAGGTGACGTGTGCGAATTCTATACGAATCAAACTTGTTACCAAACTGGAAAGAAATGATGGTGGCGATTCTATAAGAATCAAACTTGTTCCAGGTTTATGAATGACGATTGATGATGAATTTTTGAATGATTAACACTCTCGATGTGCCACAAAATCAAGTTATCAAGTGACACTCAATTGATTTTTTTCAAATTTGATTTTTCTATTTCAAATCGATGAGACAGTAACATCACTGGTTCCACTCTTAGCGGGTTGTCCCTGCTTTGAGACTTCCCGGTAATGAGAACATGCGTGAGTTTTGATGAATCTAATACATACATGTTAGAAAGATTCTACCCTTCAGCTAGAAATCCTGTCAAGGAGATTCTTCTTAAATTGAATCTACCTGATCACAGGTTTATCCTCACAGATTTGAAGGTTATTCCAACCAAAAATGGGCGAATGACAAAGCCATGTTCGTCCCCCCGCTTTATTGCTAACTATTTTATTTTAAGAATATATAAAGATGGACATAGAGGTACCTGATTCCAGCTGACTCACAGATTCATAGCCACATGCTCATACCCGAACGACAAATATAAAGACATCATGAAAGCTCAAGTACATGTTTCAAGACTTCCACTACTCTGATACCGTACGTCCTTCTCAAAGTGACGAAGTGTTAAAGTTAAAGAACTTTGAGAAAGATGCATAATTACAGCTTTCAGGTTATCAAATCAAGAATGGTATGAGCATGTCGGTCCAAAAGTCACAAGTTTACAAGATGGCAAAGTTTACAATATGGCAAAATGAGATTATGCTTGGTTGATGATCTCAAGTTGCTCAAGATCACATTTTTCACAAACAAGTCAAGATAAAGGAACAAGCTCGAGCCTAAAGTCATAGATCACTACAATAATTCACAAGTTAAAAGATTGAAGTTAAAGACTATAAGCTCAAGACTAAAGTCGAAGCATAGTATGCTAAGTTTAAATTTTTGTAAATTGGAGTGACCTCCCTTAGGGGGAGATTGCTAGGAATAAGAAAAGTCTAGGTTAATTCCAATATTAACTAATCAAAGCCCGTAGTTAGTCAATATTTAGTTTATAAGCTAATATGGCCCAAAGGCCCATAGAAAGCCTTATAAGGCCCATGGTCGGCCACCTTAGAGTATAAATACCCTCTCCATGCCTTGGAGAGGGTGTTGGTTGGTTGTATGTTTCACATAGTTAATGCATTTCATGTTCTTTACTTTCTCTTACTAAAATACATCCTTCCTTCCCACTTTCTCTCTCTAGTTCTTGATGTTAAAAGATTTCTAATATTCTACAAACTTTACCACTAAATTCTTGGAGATCATCCCTTGTTCTTGATTCGTAATTGCACTTTTGTTTATCACAATAAAACAGTAATAAATCTTTCCCTTTTCTTTTCAATTTACTATTTTGATTTCAATTACAATTAGGGTTTGGTTTATGGTGTTAGGAGATGCCTTTGTTTGAATAACTTTTACCCCTCCCCCCTTCTTGAATATGATGTAAGGCAAATGTTATTTTTTTAGTGGGTTAAAATGGGTAAACAGGGGAACCCCCTTTCGTTTTCATACTACATAATCAATACGGCATATCCACTCACATGGATACGGCGTATTGACAATTTTTTACCTAATTTTAAACCTTAATACGACGTGTTCATTAAATTGAATACGACGTATTGATGAAGATAAGATCCTGAATTTTCAAATCCATACGCCGTATTGACTAATATCTATACGAATGCAATATTGACGTATGGATCCATATACCGTCCAATTTATGAAGAGCCGTATCCACCATCAGAACAGAAGGTTTAAATTTCTATAATCTTTGTGCTATCCTTATTAATTTTGCAGATATGGCTCTTCCACTACGTGAGTAGAGACACTGATTTCTTAGGTTCGATGGGTTACAGTACACATATGCTGATATAGAGGATTTTGAGTTGAGATTGGCTAGGATATATTGGAGGTAGGTACACAGGGTACATGTATTTGATTTTGGGGGATTATTAGATTCGATGGCTGAGGGATTGAGTGCTAGGATGCTTATGGAGCATAGGGATGATTAGGGAGTTAGTTTATTCACTAGCCGAACTTGGAGGTGGCTATTTGATATTAGAGGCATGTTGGTACACGAGCTTATTTTAGAGTTTTTTAGTACATTTAGGTTTGGTCAGGCTATACTTGATTTGGACACGCTTGGAGCTCTACAGTTTTAGTTGGGAGGAGCTAGGAGGCGTATGAGCTGGAGAGAGTTTTTTTTAGCCCTAGGATTATACACTGCTGAGGAGATGCAGACTGTTGGATTCGGTGCTTACTGGGCCAATAGTGCGAGGCAAATCCCCGACAAGGGGGATCTAAGGGATTATTGGATAGGGATCTCTTCTGCTAGAGATTTTCTTGGCATAACTTCATCTTACACTATGATTCGGGATCCTATTCTTAGGATGTGCCATAGGTTGATTGCCTGTAGTATTGCTGGGAGGAGTCAGGCACCTAAGAAGGTGACCGTGACAGATTTATTCTATTTGAGAGGGATGGATGTTGGCTCGGTCAACATCCCTTATTTATTGGCTAGGTATTTAAGATTGTTTGCTGCTGGGAGGAAGAGCGAGGCTCATATTTCTGGTGGACAGTTTGTGGCTCGATTGGCTAAGCATTTTGGACTCCTGACTGCGGAGATACTTGGAGGATTGACAGTTATTGCCTTTGAGATTTCGATCATTGATATGGTTGAGTTGGTTAGACTGCAGATTTATGTACAGCTAGATGATACTTGGGCTTGGGTGGCCATGGGACCAGTGAGGCAGCCCGATGCTGCGGTTGGTGCCCTTGGGGTAGCTCAAGATGCCTTGATTATTGATGAGGGTGGCCAGGCTTATCCGGCACCTGTACAAGCACCACTTCCACCACCACTAGCTCCTGCCAGGACCATGCCTCAGAGGATGGCCAGGCTAGAGGAGGATGTGCATGAGATTCGTGGGGCATTAATTGAGCAGCGCGAGGTGATTGACGCGATGGCTCATGATTATTCTAGGTTTAGTACATGGGCTATTACTAGGCACGTACGGATGATGAATAGGGAAGGAGTTACCTACGTGCCATATTCTAAGACCCATGTGCCTTATCAGAGATGTCGAGTTAGACAGAGGACCGGTGAGGCTAGCACCCTCGTAGCACAACAGGACCCACAACAGCCAGACCTATGATCCCTCTTATCCTTATCTTTTGTTTATATCTATATGTACATTTATTATTATTCATGTCGTGATGTATCTAACTATTAAACAGGTTCTCATATTTTTAGGTATATATCATGGTATGGTGTTTTGATTTGTTTGTGTATGATAGAATCAAGCCTGGCAGTAAGTTCAGCACCATAGTTCATGAATATGTTACGAAGCCAAGCATGATATTTACACTAAATGCAAGAATGGGAAAGAGATGATTTCAAATGTGTGGAAGCTGAAGACAAGTCTAACTTAAAGACTTTGCTGTAAATAAAAGTACTTCCCGAGAGACAACCCGGATTGTTATTTAATTTTATCGGGTCTGTCTTCCCAGACATCAATACGGCGTATCCGCTCCATACCATACGGTGTATTGATTGTCTGGACGTTATCAGTCTTTATTTTTTATGCACTTTAAAAACATTATTGTCAATTCTCGCAATACAGCGTATTCACTAACCTGATACACCGTATCCACCCAGACTGACTCGTATTTAGTTTGTTTAGTTTAGTTTAAATTAACCGTAGGTACCAAGATAGGAAATCACATGTTTTTCCTATATTTTATACAGGACCTCGTGAAAGAAATATCGACGGAGTTGGTGGAATGCATATTTTCTGGAATTCTATGTGTGCGTTGTTCGTGCTAGGATTCAGACGCTTTTTCAGCACATAATCTTGCTCATAAACGCAACTTAAAGAATCTACCGAGCAAAAATCAGGTGAGTTTCTCATTATAATTCTTTTTAAATTCCCGTATTTATTTTTTTATATATACAACGAGGACGTTGTATAATTCAAGTGGGGGGAAGGAATTAGAATATATACTTGTCCTAATTTTCACACTAAAATGCTTAAATTATGCTCAAATTTAAATTTTTTCAAGGCATACTTTTGTGAAATTACTTGATACATAAACCGCACACAATAACCCTTGTTAGATATTGTGAGAATTTAGCCTATCCGTTTCTAAATGTTTACCCAAATTCTACAAAATATGAGTGTGCCGGTTATTGTTTGTTGACTTTAGAACTTCCCTGGCATGGTTATTACTCGGAAACCTCATTGATGTGTACTATGGGACTATTTTTGGAGTAACTTGTTTAAATTGGTAAATTTTAGGATTACACCCAAATCGCCTTTACATATTGTTTATTAACTAACTACACCGATTAGTTAACCTCTCGTTTAAACCCTTTTCCACTCTCATCTTTAGAGTGAAGATCCACTAGAACAACCCGTAGAGTCAATCCTTTAGGAACTTACACCAACTATTTGTTTTGTTACACCCTTACACCTTAACCTACCCTGTTGGATTAAGTTTAATTTACGGTTGCTAGTTGCTTAAAGTGTAAAGTTTGTATTTCCCGAGTCTTGTGTCATTTTCTATCTTTGGTGCGGTTGGAAATTTGCATATTGCAAATGGGAATGTATATTAGTAGTCAAAACTCATGTGATTTTACTACCATCACAATTAATGGTGAAACCAAAGAACGAAGGAACTATCGAAGAAATTATCTAGAATTATTATGATCATGAAGATGGTGAAACTAATTTGAGTTTCGTATATAGTTAGATGGTAAAAAAATTCAAAAAAATGAGAAAAATACAAAAAAGAAAGAGAAGAAAGTTTGAAGATAATCGTTTCGCAACTACCGAAGGAATTACACGAAGGATCGATTATTCGTTGATACACAACAAAAATCGACGATGTAGAGTATTGTACAAAGTGGAAGATATCGCAACTTGCCTTGTAGAGTATGTAAAGTTTTGGGATGATTAGGAAGTTGACCGTTACGGGAACGCCAACAAAGGTTGTTATTTTTTATCGATGATCAAGACGTTGTAAATAGGCGTGTCTTTGTCATGATACTGGTCAGGAAAAAGTGTCTAGCAACTTGTACTTTAGGCTTAATCTATTTGTTTCTTGATTTTTATTTAAGAACAATTTACTTCCCTCTCACCTAATGATTAGCCGCAGGATTTACGCGAATGAGGACTTGTTCTAGCGTGCATATCTATTTCGTTGTTACGGCTATGTATGCATGTCTTAGCTGCCTCGTTGGTTTATGACTTTTGGTGAAAGTTAGAAGGTTCCTACCTTATATCATTCTTCATCCTAACTGTTGGTTAAATTCGAATGAGGATGTAATCGAACACACATGTCTTTTCCGTCATTACGGCCATGTATGTGTGCTTTAGCTGCCTTGTTGGAGTGGTACTTCTGGTGAAAGATTATAGAATGATCAACCATAAGCCTTTCCATACAAAAACACATATTTACCTTTATAAACGTGTTACACCTTAGCTTTAGTGGTGGAGATGTGTATCCTTTCCAAGCTTATGATAGAATACTCGTCACGACCGAGCAATTGAGCAAATTAGTTACATGTAAGGGTGAGCATCAGTCTAAAACCAGACCGGACCGGCCAAGACAGGACTGGACCGAGACCGAATTGGTCTAAAACGCCAGACCAAGGACCGGACCGAAATGGTACGGTCTGGTCCAGGTCGGCCCAGTCCGGTTCGGTCTTCGGTCCGATCCGGTCCTACAAGGCATAATGTTCAGGTTTTTTGATAAGACTGACTGGAACGGACCGGACCGACCAAACCGAAGACCGAATTGGTCCAAAATGCCGAACCGAGGACCGAACCTAAATACGTTCGGTCCAGTCCGGTCAGTCCGGTTTTCTGGTCCGGTCCGGTCGAACGATCTATATGCTCAGCCCTAGTTACATGTTACCACATAGATTAGTTGAGTGATTTTAGTGTTTTCATCTTCGTATTTCATGAGGTGTTTGGTTGTGTACTTGTAATAGATCAAATACGTGCTTTAAAGAAAAATATCCTTAGGGATGCATTTTTATAAACTTCTAAAGGCTACTTGAGGACAAGTAGGATTCAAGTGGGGGGATATTTGATGACATCAAATAACATCTATTTGATAGCATCATTTATCCCATGTTATTAACCCATTTTGTATAGTTATTACGAAGAATTGTTACTTAATCGTTTATATTTGAGAATTGCAGTAATTATGGAGTACTTGGTGAAAGTAGCAAAAGGCGCGCATTTTGGAGCTTAAATGAAGATATTTTGAAGATTACTATTCTGAAGACCGTGCATGCACTCACCAAAGACCACAGAGGAATGAAGCTCAATACGCCGTATCTAGAAGAAGTCAATACGCCGTATTGAAGATATAATATGTAAATATTCTAGAAGATATCAAGCGTGGTCCCTACAACAAGAAATCCCCAATACGCCGTATCCAATCCTTGGATACGCCGCATCGAACCGACTTCCAGACCTTATAAATAGAAGGCTCAAAAACGAGTTTTAAGTGTGCTAAATCATATTCTCGATACCTAAACCATAAAAGTTGAATTTCAGAGGAGAAAAAGAGGTAGAATAATATGTATAACAATGGTAAAAGATTTGTTTGGTTTATAGATTGAATTTATAGAAATAAGTATTAATTAGAGAGAGAAGCTTTATTAATTGATGAGACATGATAGATTCATAAAACCCACTCAAGTGATATGGTATGAGTCTATGGGTTTTCTCACAACAACTCATTCCAAATATCACAAAATTTCATAAACCAAACATTTGATTTTGAAATGATTTCCTATCTTTCATTCTATTACCCACTAACAAACAACCCCTTAAACTTTCAAACTTTCAATTTGTACCCAAACACCCTATAGCTTTTTAAAACTTTAAAATTTTCACCTAGTATAAAATATTTCTTTTTCGCCAAATACAATATATCAATACAACATTTGCTTTGTGGGATACACTCTGAAGATGTTATTTTTTAGTTACAGAAATGTATATTCTATTAGTTTAATTACATATTAACATTGGATCTTAGATACATATTGATTTTATTATAAATTTTCTAAGTCAAGATTTATTAAAGATGTTTTCTTTATAGTTAATTATGTCAACTTTTTCATAATCTCGTGATCATTTAAGCAATTTTCGACCATGATAAGATGAATGATGTATTTATTTAAAGAAACGTAAACTACATCATTTTTAATGACCTATATTAAACTTGTAACTCGAAGTTAACATTTTATTTATTGAATAAAAAGCTGCGTAAGGAATGATCGTGTAGCCTAACTTAGTTGTAAACTTTTAAACGACAATTTTTTGTTTCTTTAAAAAGGGGCATCTTTTCTCGACTCGCCCAGGGTAGCAAGAAAGTCAGGACCGACCCTTGTTAAGGTTAATGGTTTTGGTAAAAGTTGTTTTTATGAATATGAACTTAATGGGTTTTTGTTTTTTTATTTTAGTTGACAGTGGAGATAGAAAAGTTTTGAAACATTCACTTTTAATAGTAGTTGAAGAAATTTGGATAGTTGAGATGTAGGTGGTGATGAAAATGTTACGAGAAGCATCTGATGGTTGTTCAGGATTAGCTTATACTTAGGGAGATTGTTTAAAAAACTAATAATAATAAGGGTAAATTACACTGTTGGTCCCTGTACTAAGGCCCGATTGTGAATTTAATCCCTAGATAACAGGGGTCGATATCGTTAATCCCTAAAGTCGATTTTTGTTACCCGTTTAGTCCCTCGAGCCCCGTTATACGTACTTTGTGTTACTTTGACTTTTCAACCATGGACATTTATGTAATTTCAAATTTTTTATTATGTCACCTTTGGTCTCTCACTCAGAATTCAAAACTATAAGTTTTATTGAGGCATTTTTTTGTCTTTTTCCACTTACATCATTGGTCCATAAAATATTTTTTTGTCTTTTTCTGTTTTGGTAATATTGTGATCCATTATTTTTGTACTTTTACTTTACTCCTTCACTTTTATCTCCAATTTTATAAAACTCAATTTTTCATTCTACTCATTCACTTTTATCTCTAATTTTATAAATGTACATACGCATAAACTTACACACAAGCACTTCCTCCACTCTCCACCACCAATTCCGGCCACTACTACTAACCTTCGAAAATCACAACTAACCGTCAGACCGCTTAGATCAGATTTGAAATATATAAAGTCAAAAATGACATTGTTTTTAATGCAAATATCATTTTTTGATCAGTCAACCTACCCCGACTTTAGTCTACCCGCACTTCCGGCCAACCTGACTTCCAGCCACCCTCACTTCAGGACACATGATACCTCCACCATTCTATGTGTATACGTGGGTTTTCTTCATATATATACAACCAAAGTATGTGTAGATCCAAGTATTCGAAATTAAAGTTGTAAGTAAAATCAAAGAAGATTAGTTTTGGTTGTCTTCTTTTGACAATAGCTGGATACCACAGCTGTGGTGTGCAGCTGGAGACCATGACATCATCAATACCCACTCCATCATATCCCTTTCACGCACATCTGAGTTTGATGAAACCTACGAATCTCTCCACCAAATCTTGTGGGAAACTTTGAAGCATCAAATCTAAAATATGTCCATGAATCTGCTTTAAAACCATGATGGTGATGGTGATTTAGGTGTGATGGAAAATGGGTGATGGTTATTTTTTTGTGAATATTATGTGTTATTGATTTGTTTGTGAAGGGTGGTCGGGCGGCATGTGAGGTGATGATGGGTGTTAGTTAGGTGGCGGGTATGGTGTTTATTGAGTGTTTGGTGGTGGGCATTGTGTTGGTGATTGTTGGGGAAATCACAACAAGAGCATCCGAGGTGGTGGTGGTCATTAGTGGTGGTGGTGGTGGCCGGTAGAAGTGACTGGTGGGTATATGTGTTTAGGGTAGCACTGCAATCAAGCCAAGTCGAGCTCGAGCTTTACAGGGCTTGAGCTTGGCTTGAAAATCACAAGTTAGGCTCGAGCTTGGCTCGATAGCTTAACAAGCCTTAACTATTAAAGCTTGAGCTCTACTCAAATAATATTCGAATAAGGCTCAAGCTCAGCTCGAAAAGCTCGAATTTATTCATAAATGTTGTATTCGATAGCTAACCTTATCAATAAGGTCAATAAAATACGTGATGGACTCAAGAGTACATAATTTATACAAAACATTTTAGTAGTATGGTTTAAATATAATTCTACGATAAATATTTAACTATTATTCCAATATTCACATTATATTTACGTTGTTTATATAAATATGTAAAACAAAAATTTATGTGCTTGAAAGCTCGAAATGCTCGATAAAAGCTCGAGCTCGAGCTATTGAAAGCTCGAGCTCAGCTCGTTATGTGTTTCAAGCTTTTTTATTGGGCTTGGGCTTGGGATCGAGCTCGATAAAAGCTCGGCTTGATCGAGTCAAGCTCAAACTCGAGCTCGAGTTGCTTGATAAAAGTTTGGCTTAATTGCAGCCCTAATTTAAGGTTTTTTTGAGAGAGATTGAGAGAATGAGTTAGATATAAGAAAGAAAAGGAAAAATATAAAAATAAAAAAGAAATTGTGTGAGTTCATGGGTCCTACTTGGTGAAATGGGAGAGACAAAAATACCCTTCCATTTATAGACTTAAAGGTAAAAGTTAACACTCATCCAAAATAGGGACCGTCGGGATTACAACTTTCAAAATTAAGGATGAGTGGTGTACTTAAAATCGAATAAGGATTGAAAGTGTTATTTGGTATAAAGCATAAGGACGAAACATGTAATTTTTTTCCTACAAATATTAATAGAACTACATACGCAATATTTTTTAATCTTTTGGAATACTAGCACACTGTTTCGATAAGAAAAGTAAATGTTTGCTAATTGGCTACGATTATATTATAGAAAGTTTGAAGACATGTTAAAAACAAAAGTTAATAATGAGTCATATATTCATTTTAATGCCAAATAAAACCATACTAATTAAACTCTAAACCCCCAATACATATGTTAAACGAGGTATGCAGACGCGTGCGATGCACACGAGTTGTATCTACTTTGTTGCACATGGTTTGTGTCTAATTGTTGTTTGCGTACTCGACTTAGTCTTGTTGGTTATCGTAGGTGTAATATCTGTCAACAATCTTTATTCAATGATTTCTGATATTCGAAAACAAAAATGGTGTAATCAGGCCCGTGCGATGCATCGAGACATGTAGGTGTTGCACGTTCAGTGTGTTGTTTCACGTGTGTTTTGAAAGGGCGATTGGGCATGGACCTCCAAAAAAACACATTATCCACCATCTATTAGACATGAAGATTCAAACCCAAATTAATATATATCCTATAGGAGGTCAAAAACGATGTAGTTTTGACATCGGGCCGAACTTGGGCCCGAACTTAGGCCAAAGTAAAAAAAAAAACCTTCCGCCGGCCCATAAATAAGAAAATATTGAAATGTTACAAAACGGAACCTGAACTTTTAACTATTTACGACACATTTATGGCACAAGTATAATAACGTGAAATATACAAGTAAGCAATATAAAAAAAACCGCCGAATACAAGTCAGCCGCGTTTCAACGCGCGGGCACATTCCTACTCAATATTCGATCAAAATCAATTCGAAAAAAAATTAAGCCCCACCTTGGGCCGGCCCATTTAGTTTTTTTTCCCTCTTTTTTACTTAGTCAACATTTATGGCGCGGGTATAATAGCGTGAAACATACAAGTATGCAATATAAAAAAAAACCGAATACAAGTCAGCCCCGTTGCAACGCTCAGGCACATTCCCAATTAATATTCGTTCAACGTCGATTCGAAAAAAATTATGCTTGTATATCCATATGTAAATAAACTGGCTGATTCCAGCTTGATGCTGTAAATTATATTTTTGTTGTCAAAATAGAAGTATTCTTTTACTAATAATTTACGTTCCTTTTATGCCGATAGAATGCGAATGTGTATGCTTCCTTTGGATTCCTATTAGTCATTTTATCACTTAAGAAGACAGTGGAATAATCCTACAGGTATCATATGATCGATCATAATCTTTTCTTTAGATATTCGCATTATGTGTAATACAACAAACACTACTACACAAATTGACATAAAGCCCCCTTAATAGAGCCCCTTTTTTGTGAAAAGAGGGCTCTAAAGGGATTTTCTG
>BQNB010020597.1:2665-65272 GCA_026074375.1 Tanacetum coccineum
ATATAAGAAAATCAAGCTAAATGTAAAGCATAAGTAGACCATTTGGGTCGCAGCCAAAATGCCAACAAACTTAGTTGTAATATATAGTAGTAAATCTAAACACTTAAAAGACGGTAGTAAACCTAATCAATTGTAGAATAGATTTTACATCATCTAACATATCCCTCTTATATCATGTAATGGAATATGTTCTAGTGAGCTCTAACAACCAAGTAACCAACTATCCTCGTAAATATGATTCTTCACGTTGTGTTTCAGTTTTAGAATTTAAGGTTACTATCAAGAAATAAGAAGACTCAGGTCTAAGATACCCAGATATATATTGTTTTTTTGCTCTCTACCGCAACAAATGTTGCCGATTTAACTTGTTCCAACAACCCTGCTAGCAATTGTGGATGTTTATAATCTTATATAAAGTTAAATATGTAAGTATACTCCAATAGGGATTTGTTGTGTTTAAAGTTGAGAATTGACAGATAGTAACGGATGTAAGCTAAAGATGAAAAGGTAATGCATCTCTAGCAGTTTTTTTGTTAAAAAAATAGTGATAGCTTAACAAAATAGCAAAGTATTATTGGTTCTAAAATCTAAATGTTAACCATTATATTAATAAATTACATAGATACCTATATAGTTCTTCTACTGTTGTGTACTTCTCCATCTGCAAGTGAGCCCATGCTAAGTTCCCTAACAACCTTATTCTTTCAAGAGACACGACTTAGACGTAATGCGATTATAATACATGTGCTAAAAGCAAAAGGTAAAAAACTTTATAGAAGATTATACATTTATACCTTGTATACTCTTTTCCTATAGTGATTTGAATCATCTTCCGAGCTTTAATTGATTTCCATCTACGCCATTTTAATCAGCTCCTCAACACGTCATGATCTCTGTTAACACAAAGAGAAGCATTATGTTATTCAGCACAAACAAATTATCCCTCCAACATTTTTTGTTATATAAAGATATAATGCACAATAATGTAAACTTAAAAATAGGATCGAACAAACACTCATTCTAGTTTACCATATAGTGCGAAACTGGTATATACTTTTCCTATCGCTACAATTCAGATTCCTAGTTTAATAATTTTCTGGCTTTTTTCTTTGGATCGTGGAACATGGAACACGATACCATCAGGTAAGGTAAGCATCCAACAGAGTTCAAACTTGAAAAGAAATAATATAGGAAAATAATAACATATTACCTTCGTTGAATCCAATGGTATATAAATAGTTGCATCATGCTTGTGTCTTGAATATTGCCTTACTCGTCACTAACCCAGATATAGGGTTCTAATAGCCAATCAAAACACTTGCGCAATAAAAAAAATAGACCCATACTCAGCCTTTCCTCAAAAGTACATGTACAACCATTTGAATTAAGCTTTCCTCTAATTCAATATCAATATGAATAGAAACAAATTAAATAGAATTTAAAATCATATCAAATTTGACATCAATCTAACAACTTTTATAAAACATAAAGCTGGATCAGATCAAATAAACATACCAGAAGGTAGTCTACAAATATTTGAACAGGCAGAAGATAGATAAACTTTAAGGCGATGAGCCTCTACTTTTTAAGAAATTGGTTTCTCATCACCATGAGAATCAAAACATGAAAACAACCCATTCTCTTAATAATCTAAACTAATAAATAATCAAACCATCGGATTGGGTTATCCCCCAATCCTGTAAAAATATTGAACCCGAATTAAAACCAATTACAATAAAAAATAATGGTATAAAAACCATTCGTATTGGTTTATCCCCAAATATTTACACATTGTTTGGTTGTAACGCTAAGAGGTTTTTCCGAGCCAAGGTTGTAGCTCCCATCAATAACATCTGTAATTTACTTTGTAACTACAAACCTCTACCTCTTCATGTTCCTTTGTTAATGTAAACATAACTAGCAACCATCAAATAGTGCATATGATAACTGTCATAAAAGCTTATGTTGGGAAAAAATTAGGGTTCTTGATTGATTTTTAAGCCCTTTGGGCGTGTTATGCATCAAGATTCGATCTTTGTGCATCAAGATTCAATTTTTATTAGTTATAAAATTAATTAGACGAATTCTAGGTTGTATGCAATTTTATAAATAAAACTTGATGTGTTTAATTGTAAATTGATCGGTTTTATGTTTAAAATTAAATGTTAATTCGACATCCATGATAAATACATGCAATTTATCATGGAGTGATATGTGATATTAATCTTGTTAATTGTTAATGAATTTTTATGCAAATATGATGATCAAGAATTAAAACATAGACATTAAATATATGTGGTTTCGATTCACGACTTTAAAAGCTAGGAAAGAACTTGACAATGTCTTAATGGGGCATAAAAGTTAATTTATGTGCTATGTGATATGTATTTGTATAAGGCTTACGCAATCGATTACATCGATGAATGTGGCCGGAGTTTATAGGATGAAGGAGCCTTATATGGATACATACATGTTTTAATTATTAGATAATTGGAATCATTATGAATATTTGCATGACTTAATTGTTAAGTGTTGTTATTTAAATAATTATTATGTGAGTTAGTTTTATGTTTATATTGTTTTTATTTTAAATATTGGACTTGTGAGAAAATAAAAAGGGTTTTTCGAAAATAAATATAAAAATGACTAATTATTATGAAATCAGATTTATTATGGACTATTTATAGTTCATAATGTGTTTTCCAAATTAAAGTTTTATTTTGAATGGTTAAAACTGGACGCTATGGACTCATGAGAAGTACGACCCATCCGCTAGAACAAACTATAAGAGAAGTTTAAGGAGGATTTTCCTAAAGATTTCAGGTTTTTAATATGCTTCGCGCTGACCTGATTCTCCGCTTCTTTGTGCGTTCGATTGGAGTTACCGTGAACCATGGCATGTCACTACAATGTCATTATTAAAGTTTTTTTAAAAAAAAAATTAGTGCTACAAAGTTGTTTTGCATGCTTCTTTGTACACGTTTTTCACCATTTTTTAATCTTTTCCCGCGATTTGATACCGTAATAAATAACTTAATTGAGTAAAGTTTTTATTAAAATCTATGATACGAAGATGTGTGCATGCTTCTTCGTACATATTTATCACGACAAATATTATACCCTTTTTAAATAAGTTATTGCCATCCAATTTGTAAAAATACTTGTAGATGCTTTTTACTATGCGTGAGACGTACGTAGATCATAATCCCAAGGCGATTATACACTTTTTCATGAGACGTTAGTGTTACATAATCACAGTTTTTTGATTGGACGACTTAATCGGTTTATTGGTGAGACCTTAAACTCAAGGCATAGATGGAATAAAACATTCTTACTAGTATATTATTGTAATAAAGTAAGTCCCATATGGTTCTAGGAATTGCACCGGCGGCAATTATTGATCGTCAATTACCTTTTGAATACACCATCACTAGCAGATCAACTGATGTTGTAGTGGTATGTCAAGTAGGATCCTAGCCTTTAGAAAATTAATTGTTTATTTGATTAAATATGGGTAGTTAATTTTCTTCAAGGAGTATTATCAAAAATGCTAATTCTTGAACTTTAACTATGTTTTGTAGATGGCACACCCTATTCAAAACATAAACCATTCGACTTTCAGGTCGATGTTTGAAAGAGAAAAACTTTCTGGAAATAATTTCAATGATTGGTTTCGTCAACTTAAGTTAGTCTTGAGAGTTGAAAAGAAAATGTTTGTCATTGAAAGCCTATTCCCCCTGCTCCTGCAGCTGATTCTACAGCAAATGCGCTGGCGGAATGGAATGCAATATATGATGCATATAATGAGGTGGCTTGTATTATGCTCGGTAGTTTGGACTCATGAAATTTCATAAGAAAATTGAAAAACTATTTCATTATGAGATGGCTTCAGGTGCTTAATCTTGTTTGTGAAACAAGCAGGATTGAGAGGTTTGACCTAATCCAAACTTTCCATGCTTGCAAACAAAAGGAGGGTAAACCAGTTGTTGCATATGTTCTACAGATGAAAGGATATGTAGATCAACTAGAACGTCTTGGTTATGTGTTACACAAGATCTTACTGTTGGTCTTATCTTGAATGGCCTCACTATAGATTTTGCTGGATTTGTGAGAAATTACAATATGCATAATATGGGGAAGACAATTGGCAAACTACATGCTATGCTCATTGAGTATGAAAAGGGTTTACTAAAAAAGGCATGATACACCACAGTAATGATGATTCAAGATGGTTAACTCTAGAAAGCCAAAATGAAATCGTTAAGCTAAGGCAAGGTTAAGCTAATGGCAGGGAATGATAAACAGAATTTATATTCCTAAGCTAAAAAACCTAACCTTCATGCTAAAGAGCACCCAGCTAAGCTGGTCACCTCCCCACAACTACAAGGCGGTTGTGTTCATTGGAAGAGCTTTGTCATGTTTATCTTGCTGAGTTGTTGAAGAAAAAGAAGCAAGTTGGCACTGCTAGTTCTTTAGGTATCTTCACAATAGAATTATTTGCTTTCCCTAATAAATCCTGGGTGTATGACACTGGTTGTGGTACTCACATTTGTATTACAAAATAGGGGTTAAGAGAAGCAAGGAAGCTGAAACAAGGAGCACTCTATTTGTACGTGGGCAATGATGTTCATTGTGACAACCGTGATTTAATCAGGTTAGTGATACCTTTAGAAATGACAAAGAGTTCATTTTATGTGTTTAAGTGTCTATGTGATTTTATGTGTGCTAAGTGAGTTAAGTATGTGCATGATATCATTTTGAGGTGTTTGGGCATCCCATTTTGAGTATGGTTGTGTTGGGTAATGAGTATTCCATTTGTTCACGTTTAGTGATAATGGAAAGGAATGACGTATTGCATGTAATGCTACGTCAATAGTTGGATGATTAAGTGTTAAGCGTTTATGGGAAATGTGGCATTTTAGAAATGAAATAGATGAGTGAAATATAGAAGTTTGTAGCAAACTTTCTAAAAATAGAAAGTGGTTTGGTGAAATGAAAGTTATATTTAGAAAGTTTAGTAAGTAGCGTTTAAGTAAAAAGGTTTAATCAAACTAGCTTAGGTTTTTATAAAAACTTAAGGTAATGAAGTAAATTAGTTAATTAATAATTAAAAAAAAAATAATAAATATATATATATATATATATATATATATATATATATATATATATATATATATATATATATATTAAGGGGGCCGGTCGGTTAAAAAAAAGTAGGATTGGAGTTTTAATTTTTATCAAATTGCAAATAGAAAAGGATAAGGGTTACTTAGAGTTATATACCACAAACCTAGCTCATAATCCTTGTCTCCCCTCCCCTTGTGCCATCAAACTCAGCACCCAAAACCCTAAGAAGAATCAATTTTCATTGCTAGATCCAAGAGTAAATCAAGAGTGTTGTTTAGGTGCTAATCATCAAGGTAAGTGTGTTAATCCTAATTTAAATAATGCATGCATGTAACACTTATGATGGTGGATTCTAGGGTTTCATAAAATACAAAATATTAATGATATTTAATGATGCTAGAGCGATTAGGGCTCTATTAGGGTCATGTTCATGCAATTGGTTAGGTTAGATTTGCATTAAAACTTGATTTCGGGTTGAGCAGAATTTTGGGTCGTGTTCATCGACTGATATCTAGATGATAGAAACGTGTTTTGATATGATTCAAAATCCTAAATTGAAGTTCAAAGATTCTATTTTTCAAAAAGTCCAGCCTCGATTGATTTGGAGTTTTGGAAGTTGGTTAAATATTGGTTACAAAAAAAGTTGTCAAAATAGTAAATACGGGTCAGAATTAGGTCATGTTTAGGAGGGTAAAACCCTAACTTAAAATGCGAATTAAGGTTAGCCAAAACACAAAAGTTAAGTTCTATATGTCTATTAACTTCCCTGAGAAAATTAGCCTCTAATTCGTTGTCTAAGTATGGTAATGAGGGCCATACATTTTAGTGTGAAATCAGATCCGAATTGGGACAGTTTTAAAGTTTGATTTTATTTGGGATAGTTTCGCATGTAATGGATACTTAGGAATCAAAAGGTAGTTAGTAAACTCATAAATGAACTTAGATAATATTTGGTATAATTTATAAAGGTCAGAAAGTATGGGTTTTAAGTTGGTTAGGACACGCTAAAATTATGCATTTTTGAATAAATTGTAGTTAACTAGTATAATGTGTTAACAAGATGGTTAAGGTTGGGAAAGGTGTCAGGGAAACCCATGATGGTTAATCGAACCCTTAGACATCCATCATATGAGTGTTACATGGACTTAAGCTTTTAGCTTGGTTGCGTGTAACACGTTTGTGTTTGTATTGTGTAGCTTGTGTTGATATTGTTTGGAAGCTGCTTGTGCATCGTTCATAGCCCCTCTTTCTATGATTTATTGGGGTGGAAATGATGCAAAGTGTTTGGAAATGTTTTGATTACTGTGATAATGTGTTGTCAAAGATGCAGGACTAAACGCGACTCTTAGGTTGTTTGCTACAAATGTTCTGTGATGTGATATTGAAATTGTGAACTAATCAGGGGATCACCTGCGGTATCCTTGGGCCTGTTATTGGAAAGTATTGGTGGCCTACGGGCAGGAAAGGTTACTATTAGAGTATCCAAACAGGCCGGGGCTAAGGTGTAACCACAGGGACCCTTGTACGATGAGACAAAAAAAATCCTTTTTTATTAAATAAATCGTATACTAGGAAATCGTGTAAATGGATTTTATTGGATTGGATTGTATTGGATTGTTGTGCATGCTAGCCTGTATGATAGTTCATTTATTATCCTGCAATGTAGTTGTTCGGTTACAACACAAAACAAGTTGTTCGACTTGAGTTGTTCAACTCGAGTTGTTCGACTTAGTTGTTCGACTTGAGTTGTTCGACTCAGTTGTTCGACTTGAGTTGTTCGACTCAGTTGTTCGACTTGAGTTGTTCGACTTCAGTTGTTCGACTTCAGTTGTTCGACTTCCACTACTATGAAAGCCAAAAGCTTAAAACCACAAAAAGACACCTTTTTGATGATTGTTTTGCAAAAATACTTGTACAACTAGTGTTACTAACCCTATAGGAACAAGAAAAATAGAAACTTTAAGGTTTTTAAGCCGAAAAATTTAAAATCAAGATTTTGTTCTTTATAAAGGTTTTGAACACAAAAGATGACCAAAAATGATATTTTTCTAGATTCAAAGCTTGTACACCTATATCTTAAAGATACTAGATCAGATTTACCAAGGTAAATTATCTATTAGTGTACACAATAACTTTGGAATCAAAAAAGAAAAAAATAAAGGACGATTTTTGCAAAAAAACCAACGAACAAAAAAAACACACTTAAACACAAAAACTAAGCACACCACTCTATGGCTCTGATACCAATTGAAGAAAACAAGTAATCTTTGATATGAGATGGGAAGGAACTTAGTGAGAAAGAGTGGAAGGAAGGATGTATTCTAGAGAGAGAAAGTAAGAAACATATAATTCATAAGTGAAAATGAGAATACAAAACCAACCAACACCCTCTCCATGTGTGGAGAGGATATTTATACTTAGTGAGTGGCCGGTTGGGCCTTGGCCTGCATGGGCTTTCCATGGGCCTTGGACTAACTAGCCCACTAAGTTTCCAAATATTGCTATACGAGCCCTCTACCGATATCTATGAAGTGACCGAGACTTTTTTAGGAATTTCGTATTCCTAACACTTTGTGACCGAAACGCCGAAGAATCCTGGGCGTTATTAGAGGACCTCACCCTCTATGACAACAAAAGTTGGAATGACCCAAGGGATTTCGCTAAGCCGGTCAAGGCAATCACTTTGCCTCAAGATGTCCTGAGTACATCCGATCGCCGTCTAATCGGGCTCGAAAATCAAGTCCAACGCTTGATGGAAGCTCATCTTGCTCCAATGCAACCTACTCAAGTGAACAAAGTCACTACCTCATGTAAGATCTGCAGTGGTCCCCCCGACACTCAGTATCGCATGGAAGATCATGAACAAGCCTTTGTGGAATACGTATCCTAAGTGGTACACTTTTAAGCCCAAGAAAAACAATTTTGGTGTGGAAAAGTCACCCAAACCTTAGGTGGAGACAACCTCAAAATTTCGAAAATAAATTTTCAAACCCACCTAACCGGTTCCAACCCAACGGTTTAATCCCAAACCGTTCCTTCAACAACAGTCCTCAAAGCTTTAACAATCAATCAAATCTAGAAGTATTGGTATCCAACTTCATGGCATCTCAAGACGCTAGACTATCCAATTTGAAGCCGATTTCAAACAACAATAGAATGAGATGACCAATAAAATCGACACAGTGTTAAAGGTCATCACCGATCGAATAGCGGGAACACTACCTAGAGACACGGTTAAGAACCCAAAACTGAGTACTTTCCTAGTTTTGTCTGCTCGTTCTTACCTAACTGAAGACCCGCAATGCTCAACCCATGTCCATAGTTCGATCAATGCCATCACAATATGTCCCAAGCAACCAAACGAACCCCAAAATGATGAGCCGGAAGAAAAAGAGCGAGGAAGAGAGGGGAACCCCGAAGACACCAACACCATGGCACACAATGAAGAACAAAGAGATACCCCACAACTGGAGCTGAAAGACACAACTACTATTGATAATTTAGGGCCTAACAGAAATGACGATGGAATAGAATGGCTAGATGTTAAAGAGCCTCTAGATTTAGTTGACACAAGTGAGGAATCGGTTTATGAATTGCTGATTAAGGAAATGCCTAAATGCTCGCTCAATTATATTTTAGGATAAAAAAAGGTGACCCAAGAAACCTTAAAATTCCCTGCATGATTAGATATAAATTTACGGCTAACGCATACATTGATGTCGACCTACCAATGAACATCATGTCTTTGGCCTATTATAACTCTATTAGAATGAATGGATATGAGTATATGGGAAGAAATTTTGCAGGGTTAGGAAGGGATATGTACGTATTTGTAGGAAATATGAGTTACGTCATGGATTTTATCATCCTGGAAAGTATTGAGAATAATATTGATCCTAGCTTGTTAAACATGGTATTTGGACGGCCCTTCGTTGAGATCGCCTGCCTAGCTATAAATAGGAAATACGGGTTAATAACTTTCACAGATGGGATTAAAGAGATTACCTTTAAAACACCATATAAGGACCCAGAGAGGAGCGAATTGTCTAGCGAGGGTCATGACTTATTATCATCTAGGCTAATACTCAGTGAGGACGACTATGATAGAGGATGTAGGAAGCCATCCGACTTAGAAGATGGGTTTTTATAGAGACACCATTAAGCTCAGACCTGAATACTTAGATGGAATGGATGATGAAGGAGAAGTCACGTAAGGACGTGTGACTTCGAGTCTAGCTACAAGACTCGTAAATAAAGAAAAGCGCTTTTTGGGAGGCAACCCAATATTTACTTTTCCCGCATATTAGGAGTATCTTGTGTTTTAATTCTTTATTGTTTGTTTTATTATGTTTGAATTATTTTGTAATCATGCTTTGTTTGTTTATAACTTCGTCTTATTTGCGATCAAATGTATTTTGCAACAAAATAAGTATAGGGGAAATATCTGGTTTTTAGAACCAATTAAAACATTTAAAATAAATTATTTAGATTAATTCGCGTCAGTTTCGAGTCATATGATTGTAACGATTAATTCCAGGTTTTTATGCAGTACTTCCTTCAGATTTGACTAATAAAATTACGTGCAGGAAATTTCTCATTAAAAACGAAGAGGAATTTTTCACAGTGCTTGGAGACGGCGTCGGGATAAAACCCGACGGCGTCACGTCTCCAGCAATGTGAAAATTCGAAAATCTTTAAGTATTTTTGAAAAATAAAATGTGCAATATTTAAGATTTGTAATTCTTTTGTAAACCTGCATAAACCTATAATTATATCATTACTCTCATCCTATCTTTACTGCTTTCATAGAGTCGAAACCCTAAACTCTTATTGTATTTATATCTATCCCATGGATTTTACGCTTGGTGTAGTTTTCTTTGTCTTTGATTTACAAGTTATATTTGACAAGAAGAAGCTTGGAAGATCTTAGGATGTTTTAATTAGAAGACTCTTAGAGAACGATTTAACCAATTATCGCATGTTTCTTCTTCATTATTAAGCAAACCATGGGAGTACTAGTTTTTTTTACTTATTTTCTTTTCCCTTTATTCGTTTTTACGGGTACTTCTATAGAACATTAGGTACAATATTCAAATTAAGTGGGGGGGGGGGAAATAATGCCTTTAGAAAACTATTCCCTTCAATTGTCATTTGCTTTGTCCTTAAAAATGAAGGTGTCATTATATCAATAACATTGCATAAAAAGGCTGATTTTGACCTTATTTAATTTTTTTTATGACCATACGACGAAAACAAGTATAATGTTTACCATCCGTTTATGTTTCCATATATTGGTATCTTACACCTACACCCCTACATAACCTTTAAAGACCTCTTTTGATAGTTTGAATAATACTTGGCGGTCCTCTCTAGCAATGAGGTTTGATCAGTTTACCAAGCCTATGGTAATTTATATGCTATGAAAGGTAATGAGTGTTGATTTTTCGTTTCCCCATTATGTTATAATTTATTATACACCCGAGTGAAAGAGAGAATCCCAAACACTTATGTGAGGTGCTAGTATATACTTTTTGTACTTTTAATTACAAGGTCTAGAAGGTTGTGTTGTACAAAGCTTTAAAAGAGTAAGTTAAATGACGCACATATTCCTATTGTCTAGGTAGAAAAGCCCATTTTCTTGAGGACAAGCAATCACACAGTATTGGGGTATCTTGATGAGGTGTCATTTTATATACTTTTTCGGGGTCATTTAACCCTCTAAATCATGCAAATATGCCTAGATTATATGGTTAATCGTTTGTTTTTAGTTTTTTAGCACTTAGATGGCATTTGGAGGAAATACACATGACTTGGGCTCATTTAGAGGAGAAACAGACTAGATTACGGACCTACACCAATTCCATGAAGAAATATTGTTCACAAAGCATAAAGATAGCGTCGCAGGCATAAAGCGACGCCGTGGTGATTATATAGTGACGGCTCATCAGAGATTTAGAGACAGCGTCAGGACGTGGCCGACTTAAAGAGGATCTAGAATCATCCACGTAGCGACGGTTCAGGACTATAACGCGACGCCGTCGCATCGATATCTTTGTATATACAAAACTGATTTTTAGGGTTTTAAGTGTGTAACTTTGTATAACTTTTGGGAGACGAACCCTAGTCTTTGTAGCAGCTTTAAAGGTCATTTTAGCGCCTCAAACCCTATTGTAACTACCTTCTATCTATGTTTTAATCAAGTAAGAGTGTTATTCATAAATCATTCAATATGTCTATGTGTTGTGTGATTAATCTATGTTCGTGCTTTATCCTTAACATGCTAGGCTAAACCCTCCCTTTTGTATTTTTCATGATGCATGAAAGTTTAGATTGTAGATCCTACATTCTATTCTTTCTTGTTGCTGAATGTGGCAAGTTAGGCTTTAGGGAAACCAGCTTTTGTCTGTATGCTGTAGACACGTTTAGGACGCGAGTGCGTTAGAAAGAATACCCATCGGGACAGTTTTTCATACTACCTACCCCTTATTTGGTTGATCATCTTAAGGTATTTCACAAGATTTAATTACTCTTAGGGGCCTTTAGTAATGGATTTGATCACTCTTAGGTTATTTCACAAGTGTGATAAGGCAACAAAATTAGGAGAAGCAGTCTAATAAGTAATGCATGATTAAGTAAATACATTTAAATTATCATAAAGTTATCACTAGTAGATTAGATATTAGTTTAATTAATAGTTAAATAACCCAACCTCTTAAACCATAGATTTACCTGATTTCTTATAAATATAAAAACACAAAAATAATCTTCTTTCAACCCCTAGAATTCTGTTAAACCATGATCAAGCCTTCTGTGGAAAAACTAGAGGGGGTTGAATAGTTTACGGCTTTTTTTAATTTAAGTTTTAAAGTTTTGTTGTAAAAATTCAAGATTCGAACTTTATGTTGAATTCAATACTTGCATAATATAAAACTAATATACACTTCTAAACAATTAATAAGATAGTATGAGAAAGTATGCAAGAAAGAGATAAGGTAAGAAACCAATATTCAAACCACAATGCAGAGGATTTATAGTTGGTTCAGCAATGAAGCACCCTCTTCGCCCTACTCACTCTCCATAGCACCTAATTAAGAGTTTTCTTCACTATGTCAACAAGCTCCCTTATGGCGGAGAAAACCGTACACAACGTTGCTTACACTGATTTATGACACAAAGCTAGATGTCGAGTTCTAATCTTTGCTAGAACCAATCTATCACCACACAACTTCATGAGTTGTTCACGACTTCACGACTTCTTCACAACTTCAAGACTTCTTCCCAACACTACTTATATCACTACTACTCTAGCACTACTGGTTGATCACCAACGATCTAACGTATACTTACTAAGATCGCAAGATCTAGCAACTACACAACTTTTCAAAACTTTACAAAGGATTTAAGGTTAATGTTATTAGAATGCAATAAATTGCAAACCTAACAAAGATGTAATACTTCTTTACTTGATGATGGAAGTATTCTTCTCTATGATACTTTGAGGAATGGTTGGATCACTTGGAAACAAAGCTTTATGATTAAATGATCAAAGGATTTTAGAGAGGATATGTGGGCTGTTTTAGGCAGAAAGAATAAGTGGAAAAGGTAAGAAAATAGTGGGGGAAATTCCAGTATTTATAGGACAATCTGGGGGAGCGTCTACCTAGGGGCGGTCCCCTTAAATAGGTAGGCGGTCCCCTTAAAAAAAAAAATTTTTTTTAGGGGGCCGCCCGTGATTTTTAGGGGCCGCCCTAGACTAGGGGCCCTGCCCAGTTTGTCTTTTGGTGTTGGGGGGAATTTTCTGGAACTTTCTAGACGTTTAGGTCCAAAATTTGCATTTTAAAATGTTTATTTTGTAATAAATAACTTATTTTTTTAATTGTAAGAAAATATTTTGTAATGTTTTATAAAAATGTTTACAACATTTTATAAAGTTTGAGTTTTTGAATAAAATTTCTTTGAATCATAAATGCATTAAGCATTTATTTATTCATACCTTTAAGTGATATAATTATCGAAATCAAAATTTACTACTAATTACTTGTTTACGTTTAATTTTACATTGAACGTTTTTATATTTTGTGATTATCAAAATGTAAAGATGTGAAAAATATTAATAATGTTTTTAGGTATTATATTTTGTCAAAAATCTCCCCTTTTTTGATGATTATAAAATTTAAACTCATTAAATGTAAAATTATTTTTAAACAAGTATTTAGTGAGTTTCATGTCATTTCTCCCCCTTTTTGTAGAATGAAAAAGACATCATCGAGAATTGCTAGTTAGATCGATAGAATAATTGCTCCCCTTTGATGTATGCTCCTCCTCGTTCGAGGGCACCAAGGAATCGAGCTATGGATTCTTGGCTACAAAAATGAGTTAGAATAATACAAAAATTTCTAACATGTAGCAAGAAAGAAGGAAAAATATGACAAGTGCAAGCAAACATTAAAGAAAAATATGATTGATTCATTTAGGACAATGTGTGTGAACAACACACAATCATACATAAATTGAAAAACAAATATGCTTTAGAAGCATATTAATACATCATAAAAGAAAATCCTAAATAGCCATAGAAGGATTTTTGACATGCTTGCGACACAAAAGGGTTTAACAATTATTTGTAGGCATATTACGAAGTTAGTTGGTTGTTGATGGAGAGTTTGGAGCGGAGACGGTTGTGGAAGGGTAATCTCTTTGAACTCTAAGAGGTGGATGTGGTCGAGTAAGGAGGAATTCAATCCAATTGATATCCTCACTTAAAGCAAGAAATTATTTTTGGGTGAAGATGTAACAAGGGCAATACCCAACATGGGTTTCAACTTGGTTCATTTTGAGAGTGTGTGGTAGGTTTGGAGAGTAAGGTGATGACGGAATATTGTTTTGATGTTAAGATAGATGCATGACTAAAAGGTTTGATAGGTCTTGTAGTTGATTAATGTTATCAACTAGGCTTTCTCTACTTAGAGATAGAGGTGATGTGTGTTGAGTTTGGTTGTCACTTTGAGGTGGAACTTGAGTGTGAGTTTCATGTGAGTTGATGGGTGAGATGGGAAGTGGAAGATGTGAGACAACTTGTTGTGATGTGGGAATGTCCTTAATGCAAGGAGTTTGGTTGTCACTTTGAGATGAAGCTTGAGTGAGAGTAACATGTGAATTGATGGGTGTGATAGGAAACGGAGGATGTGAGACACCTTGTGGTGATGTGGTAGTGTTCTTGATTTAGATTTGGTAATGCTTAATTGGAGTGATTGTTTTCTTGAGATGGTTGATGATGAGGAGTGAGTGGTTTTGACATTGGTGTAGGTAAGTTTACATTGAGCCTATTAGATGTGTTACAAGGGTTTAGTTTTTTCCTCCAAATAGGTTTCATACTCATTTTGGCTACCCTTGATGGTTTGGATGTGGGTTTGTTAGGAGATGTCATTGGTGAGGATGATTGTGATGATGATGGATGAGAATGTATTTATAGTGGAGGAAAGGTTTAAATTAGGAAGAATGAATATTTAAAGGATCAAATCTAAGAAATGTTTGTGAATTTAGGGAAACAATAGCTAAGTCTAGAGGGTATTTGGTTAAAGGGAGGTAAAAATACTGTTTTACCCATGTTTGCCTAGGCCGGTCCCCTTAATTAGGGGTCGCCCCCCTTAAAATTAAGGGGGCCGCCCTTTATGAATTAAGGGGGGGGGGGGGGGGGCTACTGGCATTTCCCAAATTTCTCAAAATTTGATTTTTCTCAAAATTTTGTATGAGGGTTTCTGTTTTGGTGGTTAATTTGCAGCAAGTCCATCATTTTATGGCAATTAAGATTTTTAGCATATAGCACTTAAGCATTCAACATTCTACATATGTATGACAAGATGTAGGATAACCTATTTCACATATTTTTGGCATATACTCATATATAAATTGAAGATCATAAGGGTGAAGAATATATGAAATAGTAACTAGATATAATACACAAAGATTTTTTATTGATAAGGGGGTTAAGTTAAAAAAACGAATCAAACTTTTATGCAAATTCTAGTGTGTGCCTAAGTGCGACAAATGTGGAGTAGCGATTATTTCAACACTAAGACATGCAAAACCTAAGAAATAATTCAAGTGCTCCTTGATTTAATTTTGCTCAACCAAGATTGTCGAATAAAATATATTATTAGTTTATATACCATTTGACAACAAGTCACGAGAAGATTATGCATATAGTGCAAAAATGTTATTAGCATTAATAATATATGTAATAATTGATTTTCATGTGCTCCTAGTTGCGAGAAAGAATTTTTGGAAATAATAGATTGGGATTATTGTATATATGTATAATGATATATGCATTTGGATAGGAGGATTTGTAAAAGTTTGCTTATAGACTTTTCTCAATCTTGTGATTTTGTGTAAAGTAGAAACCTAGACACAGAGAGAAAGAAAAAAAATTTGTCAGTCAGGTGGGTGGTCCCCTTAAAGTCTGGGTGGTCCTTAAATTAAGGGGGCCGCTTTATAACATTAAGGGGGCAACCCCTGTTTAAAAAAATTACTTATAATTTTTGAATAAAAAGGTTCATTGAGGATTATCATTTTTTATTATGTCAAAATCTTAATCAATTTTGGTTCCTATCATCCTAGTCCTAGATCGTAAGTAGTTAAATGGCTACGTTTATGTGGTTTAGTTAGAATATCAGCTATGTTGTCTTCCGATGAGACCTTTTATATAGAGATATTTCCTTTTTTGAACATTATCACGAAGAAGTGATGGCGAGTCTAATGTGTTTTTTCCTGTGAGTGTTGAGCGGGATTCTTAATTAAGTCTTTAGCCTATTTGTTATCACAATTATTGGGAATGATATCTAACACTAATGCCACTAGTCTTATGAGAGTTGTTTTCATCCATAGAGCTTGTTGGCATGCCTCTTCCGGCGCTTTAAGTATTCCGCCTTCGGTATGTGGAGTGGCTTAAGAGCGGTTTGCTTCTTCAAAACCAAGATGTTAGGACAACATTATAAACGTGGAATACCACTTAGTGCTCTTTGTTACGATCTAAGTAATCTACTCGCATGATCTGAATCAGCTATACACTATTCTTTCTATGCGGGATCCTTAGGATACCATTATTCCTAAATGCGTAGTGCCTTTAATGTATCAGGAAGATACGGTTTAACGTTCTATGGTGAGAGGTTTTGACCCCTCTTAAAAAAGGGCGACAAAAGCGCAAACTCACTAAACATGATATAGGGTTCTATCTTGCCGTTATGTTAGTTAATAAACTACCTATTCTTGACTCTATATTTGGTTATTATCTACGGATCTTCACCTTTTCGTCTCTCGTGTTGAGTTTGTTTTTTTATACGACATTGGAGTTTTTTATTGGACTTAGTGTTCTTTAGTTTAATTTTAAGCTTTTCCTTACATGATTTGAGTTGATTAAAAAAGATTAACATACATCATAATTATTTTATTTGTAATCCTATGAAGAAATTTAGTTCCCCATTATACTCATTTCGAACTCTATCATGCATGATCTTGGCAAAGTCACACTCATTTCTTGACAGTTGATACGGTATATAATGTCATCAACATATATTTGGACAATAATGAGATGAAGTCTTTCTTTTTAGTGAAGAGTGTGTTAAAGTGAGCAAGGGATTTGTGGCAGCAACTTCTCATAAGAAGGAGTATACTAGGCCGCATCCGAAATGTGCTAAGTGCTGGGCTTATCATCCCGAGGGTAGACCTTGTATAATGTGCTTCAATTGTTAGAACCTGGGTTACTATGCAAGAAATTGTCGTATGCCAATTAAGTAAGTGGCGCCGATTAATGCTGTTAGGGGTGAATATGAACCAGGAACATGTTATGAGTGTGGAATCCGTGAACATTATTGAAATACTTGCCCTAAATTGAATCTAGCACCTGGTCAAGTGGGAAACCATTTGACTATTGAAGGAAATCGGAACACAAGGAATAACAGGAATCAAGTGAGAGGAAGGGCTTTCAATGTGAATGCAGTTGGGGCTCTCTAAGACCCTAACGTTGTGACGGGTACTTTTTCTTTGAACCATAATTATGCTACTATACTTTTTGATTCTGGAGCCGATTTTAGTTTCATTTCTACTGATTTTGTGCCCTTGATAAATGTGAAACCTAGTTTTGTAAACCCTGGGTATGTGATAGAAGTAGCAAATGGTAAGAAGGCAGAAGTTGATAGGGTTATTTGTAATTACAAACTAGAGCTAGGAACTTCCCTGTTCACTATAGATTTAATACCATTAGGTCATGGGAGTTTCGATGTGATTGTGGGGATGGATTGGCTGTCTGAGCATAAGGCTGAGATAGTGTGCCACGAGAAGGTGGTTAAGATACCATTGGAAAGTGGTGAGATACTTCATGTCCAAGGAGAACGTACTTCAGGAATCACCAAAGCCTTAAGTAACATGAAGGTAGACGAACCAAAATTGAGTGATATTTTAGTAGTACGAGAGGTGTTTCCGGAGGACTTGTCGGGATTGCCGTCGCAACGACAAGTTGAGTTCCGCATAGACTTAGTTCCGGGAATGACGCCGGTTGGGAAGTCTCCATATCGTCTAGCGCCCTCAGAGATGCAAGAATTGTCTACGCAGCTTCAAGAGTTGCAAGACAAAGGTTTCATACGACCAAGTCATTCTTCGTGGGGAGCACCTGTGCTGTTTGTTAAGAAGAAGGATGGTGCATTACGCATGTGTATTGATTATAGGGAGTTGAACAAGTTGACTATTAAGAATCGCTATCCTCTCTCGAGGATTGATGATCTATTTGATCAGCTGCAAGGAGCGCGCTACTTCTCAAAGATAGACCTCCGATCAGGTTATCATCAACTCCGGGTACATGAGGATGATATTACAAAGACCGCGTTTCAAACTAGGTACGGACATTTTGAGTTTACGGTTATGCCTTTTGGATTAACCAATGTTCCCGCAGTCTTTATGGATTTGATGAACCGAGTATGCAAACCATACCTAGATAAGTTTGTCATCGTTTTCATTGATGACATTATAGTCTACTCAAAGTCTAAGGATGAACATGAGGTTCATTTGAGGCTGGTGTTGGAATTGTTAAAGAAGGAGGAGTTGTATGCTAAATTCTCCAAGTGTGAGTTTTGTTTATAAGAAGTGCAATTTCTTGGTCATGTGGTCAACCAGAATGGTATTCACGTGGATCCAAGTAAGATTGAGGTGGCAAAGAATTGGAAAGATCCTACAACACCATCTGAAATTCGATCATTTTTGGGGTTAGCAGGTTACTAAAGACGTTTTAACGCAAATTTCTCTAAGATTGCTAAACCTCTTACTTCGCTGACTCAGAAAAATAAAAAGTATGAGTGGGGCATGGAACAGGAAGAGGCATTTCAGATTTTGAAAGATAATTTATGTAATGCTCTAATACTATCGTTGCCTGATGGCGTGGAAGATTTCGTAGTATATTGCGATGCATCGAACCAGGGATTAGGCTGTGTACTCATGCAAAGAGGCAAAGTAATTGCCTATGCATCGATACAGCTAAAGATCCATGAGAAGAATTATACAACGCATGACCTAGAATTGGGAGTTGTTGTGTTTTCCCTTAAGAGTTGGAGGCATTATTTGTATGGTACAAAGAGTGTTATCTATACGGATCATAAGAGCCTTCAACACATATTCGATTAGAAGGAGCTGAATATGCGTCAAAGGAGGTGGATTTAGTTATTTAGTGATTATGAGTGCGAGATTCGCTACCACCCGGGTAAGGCGAACGTGGTGACAGATGCACTAAGCAGGAAGGAACGAGTGAAACCTAGATGTGTACGAGCAATGGATATGACTATCCAGTCTGGAATAAGAGAGATGATACTAGCGGCCCAGGGCGAGGCGTTCAAGCAAGAGAACGTACTCGCAAAAAGGCTACATGGCTTGGATAGACAGATGGAAAGGAGAGGAGATGGAAGTTTATACTTCTTAGACCGTATATAGGTTCTGTTAGTAGGAGGCGTGCGAACGATAATTATGGATGAAACATATAAGACTAGGTACTCTATACATCCTAGAGCGGATAAGATGTACCATGATCTTCGAGATATGTACTGGTTGCCAGGAATGAAGAGGGACATTGCTATTTATGTTAGCAAATGTTTAACTTATTCTAAGGTGAAGGCAGAGCATCAAAGGCCTTCGGGTTTATTGCAACAACCCGAGATACCCGAATGGAAGTGGGATAAGATCACTATGTATTTTATCACCAAGTTACCTAAGACGAAGAGTGGGCATGATACGATTTGGGTAATAGTTGACAGACTAACCAAGTCGGCTAATTTTCTGGCAATACGAGAGGATTATACTATTGAGAGACTGGCAATGTTATACATCAATAAGATAGTCGCTCGACACGGAGTTCCTGTGTCGATCATTTCGGATCGAGATGGACGTTTTACGTCGCGATTCTGGCAAACATTGCAAAAGGCTTTAGGGACGCGATTGGATATGAGTACAGCTTATCATCCTTAAACGGATGGACAAAGTAAGCGTACAATTCAGACCTTAGAAGATATGTTAAGGGCGTGTGTGATAGATTTTGGTGGCAATTGGGATGTTCACCTATCGTTAGTGGAATTTTCTTACAATAATAGTTATCATTCGAGCATTCGGTGTGCTCTGTTTGAAGCATTGTATGGAAGAAAATGTAGGTCGCCCATTTTGTGGGCTGAGATTGGGGAAAGTAGTTTGATTGGGCCTGAGTTGGTGCAAGAGACAACCGACAAGGTAGTTTTAATCAAAGAGAAGCTCAAAGCGGCAAGAGATCGTCAAAAGAGCTATGCTGACAATAGGCGTAAGCCCCTAGAATTTAAGGTTGGAGATATATGGAAAACTAGAAGGGGGGTTGAATAGTTTGCCGCTTTTTAAATTTAAGGTGTTAAGGTGTTCGTAAACTTTTAGATTCGACTTTATGTGATTTCAACACTTGCACAATATGATCAATATACTTATCTAAACAATCAATAGAATGATATGGGAAAGTAATGTAAGACAAGAGATAAGAGTAAGAACAATCAAACCACAACGCGAGGGTTTATAGTGGTTCGGTAACGAAGCACCTTTTCGCCCTACTCCACTCACCGAGCACCAAATTCGAGAGTTTTCTTCACTATGTCAACAAACTCTCTTATGGCGGAGAAAACCGTACACAACGTTGCTTACACTGATTTATGACACAAAGCTAAATGTCGAGTTGTAATCTTAGCTAGAACCAATCTATCACAATACAACTTCACGACTTGTTCATGACTTCACAACTTCACGACTTCTTCACAACTTTAAGACTTCTTCACAACTTTAAGACTTCTTCACAACTTCACTTCACCATACTACTTATATAACAACTATCTAACACTACTTGGTAAGATCACCATGATCTAACTATACTTACAAAGATCGCCAAGATCTAGCAACTACACAACTTTACAAAATTTACAAAAGATTTACAAGTTATGATATGGATGCAATAAGATTGCAACAACACACAAAGGTGTAATACTTCTTCACTTGATGATGGAAGTATTCTTCTCTTGCACTTGAGGAATTGAGCTTGGATCACTTGGAAATAAGCTTTTATGTTAATGATCAAAGGATTTTAGAGAGGTATGTGGGCTGTTTTGGGCAGAATGAATGGAGTGCAACAAGTTAAAAAATTAGTGGGAAAGTTTTATTTATAGGACAAACTGGGGGAGCGTCTACCTAGGGGCGGTCCCCTTAAATAGGTGGGCGGTCCCCTTAAAATTAAGGGGGCCGCCCGTGTATTTAAGGGGGCCGCCCTAGACTAGGGCCTCCCCAGTTTGTCTTTTGTGTAGGGGGAATTTTTTGGAACTTTTCTAGCCGTTTTAGGTCTGAAAATTTGAATTTCAAAATGTTTATTTTGAATAAAACATTTCTTTTAATTGTAGAAAATGTTTTGTAATGTTTATAAAAATGTTTACAACATTTTATAAAAGTTTGAGGTTGAATAAAAATTTCTTTTGATCATAAAATGCATTAAGCATTTATTTATTCATACCTTTAAGTGATATAATTATCAAAATGAAAATTTACTACTAATTACTTGTTTATGTTTAATTTTACATTGCTCTCCGCGCGCTTTATATTTTGTGTTATTCAAAAACGTAAAGATGTGAAAAATATTTAATGTTTTTAGGCATTATATTTTATCAACAATCTCCCCCTTTTTGATGATTACAAAATTTAAACTCATTAAATGTAAAATTATTTTTAAACAAGTATTTAGTGAGTTTCATGTCATTTCTCCCCCTTTTTGTAGAATCAAAAAGACATCGTCGAGAATTTCTAGTTAAATCGACGGAATAAATGCTCCCCCTTGATGTGTGCTCCCCCTCGTTCGAGGGCACCAAGGAATCGAGCTATGGTTTCTTGGCTACAAAAATGAGTTAGAACAATACAAATATTTCTAACATGTAGCAAGAGGGAAAAATATGGCATACTAGAAATCAACAACAATTATAACCATTGAATAAAATAGTGTGTGAACACACTCATGCATACATAAGAAAATAGTATAACTTGTAATTCATGAAATTTTAATACTACAAAGAGTACTAAAACTAGTAAAGTTCATAGACTTGCTTGCAAAAATGGGGATGGGACAATTTTTTGAGAAGACAAACATAGAGTATGTTTAGTTTGGTAAAGATGGTGGAGGTGGTGGAATGATGGTTGTTGGTGGTTGTGAGAGCATGTGTTCAATATATGTAAACATATATTGAAGTTCATCTCTCAATCCAAATATGAGAGTATAATTGTGAATGCAACACAAGCATGAATCTCCATGTGCCTCAAGAAGGTTCTTGCTATATTCATGCTTGTTTTGCTTGTGCTGGATTTTTTGCTTTGTGCTTGTTTGCTTTGCATTGTGCTCTTGTTTGTGCTACTCTGTGGTTTCGCTTCTTTGTCTTTTCTTTGTCATTGTTAGTTGTCTTTGCGTGCATGCGTGTTTGGTTGGGTTTTTTTTTTACCTTGCCTCCTTTGTGCGTGGCTTTTATGGGCTTTTCTTCTTGTTTTTTGGATATGTGTGTTTGCCTTTTGTTTATGCGTTAAGCTTTATGGTTGTTCGTTTTGACTGCATGTCTATCCTCCTTTTCGTGCTTCTCTCACTCCTCACACATGCACATGCTTACCCGTTCACTAGCACACTTTCACTTGCCGAAGGTCTTCCTGGAAGTAGTCTCTCTACTTTCGGGTTTACCCAAAAGTAGGGGTAGGATCTGTCTACATTCTACCTCCCCCATACCCTGCTCTGGCGGGATTGGGTATGTTGTTTTTGGAAGGGATTTATAGAAAGAGAATGGATTGAAAAAGGAATGAATTTGAACTAGTTTAGGTTGTTCCAAATTGTGTTCGAGCATTCTGAGCAAAGATAGCTGAGACTAGGTAAAAGAGGGTCAAAAAGCAAGAAAAATACTGTTTTACCGGTGATTTATTAGGGCGGTCCCCTTAATTAGGGGGCGATCCCCTTAAAGATAAGGGGCCGCCCTCTGTTGGATTCTATTTTTCACAGAAAAACAATTTTTCTCATAATTTTTGTGAGAGTATTTCTGTTTTGGTGGTTATTTGCAGCAAGCCCTATTGAGTTGTATGAGCACATTTAATCATATAGCATGTAATAAACATATTAAGTCATGAAACCAAAGTAGCATAACTAAAACAACTAAAGGTTTAAACCATCATGGCAAACAAGTACCTAAAGATAACCAACACATAAGTCTTTCCGAATACATCGGATAATCACCACACAAGTTGTTAAGAACATACACATAATCAAGTTAAAAGTTGTCTTAAACTACATTTAGACATCTAGCTCACTTCACTCATATGTCTTCACTTCTTCTTCTTGCTAAACACTCCTTTTAGTGCCTTTCCAAATGACTTGAACCCTCCGCGCATTTCCTTACACATTTGTTGCGTTTGGTTGAGCAAGGTGGTTTGTCGTTCAAAGAGAGTTTCATCGGTTTGTTCGGAAGCAGAAGGCATTTGGTAGTTTTGGTAGTTGAGAGGACCAAGAGAGTTAAGGTAGGTGGTAGGAGATGGAGTACTTGCACGAGAAGTTTCGACATCATCATCATCATCATCGTGTTGATGAGATGACGTGCCTTGATGATGAGAAGATGAAGAAGATACGAAATGACGTGCCTTGCCACGATCACTTCATGGTCGTCGAGTTTGTTTTAGTGCAAGAGGATGCATGACTCGATCAACAATGTCATAAATACCATTGTCAAGATGAGGATACATTTCCATGACGTGTCGATAAAGACGAGTAAGAAACATGCCATATGGAAGATTTGCGGTTGGAGTAGCTCTAGCACATTGGATTCTTTTGACGAAGAAATAAGCAAGATTGTATTGTTCTTCGGCAACAACACAATACAACATGTGAGCAAGACAAGCGGGAAGATGGTCCCGATGTCCTCCTAGTCCGAACACATTCTCTCGAATGAGTTCTTCCCATTGCTTCATGTCGGGGCTTAATTCTTTGGTGAGAATTTGATTTGGATTGAGAGAGACCGTTTGACTTTTAATGGTACGGTCTACCATGACACGTTCCAATTCAAGAAGTCGACGAATGTCGTCGGGAGTCGGAAGATCGGTGCAATATGGTCCCTCGGTTTCTCGAGAATACTCAAGAGATGCAAGGTCCCACTCGTTTGTAAAAACGGCTTGACCATTGTATGGAATTTTGAGGATTTGACCGAATTGAGCCAGAGTAAGAGTTATGAATTCGTGTTGAATCATAAAAGAGATGACAAGATAGCCATATTCATCGGTTTGTACCGTGACTTGACTATAGAAGTCTAGAATGAATCTTGGAACAATCGGTTCGTTGATTTGAAAGAGACAATTGAAGCGAATGTTAGTAAAGAGACGCTCGATGTTGTTGGATTTATAGTAGGCTTGATCAACAACACGACCTTCGTGAATGTTGCGGTTTTCAATAGGTTTGTAGAATTGGGCAATGGTAGGGGAGATGCCGGGAATTTTGGATACTTTTGGTATGTAGGATTTGGTGAGAGATATATCGGTTGTAGTAGCTTTCGGCATTTTGTCACCTAAACAAGTTATCCACAACATAAAATGTTACAAAAAAAATATAATAAGTAAATTGAATACTTTTGAAAATGACAAAATGTGGGACAGGGATTACTTCGACTCTAAAAATTAAACTATGAAGTGATCGTATGTTCCTTAATTTATTTTTCGACTTAATCTAGGATGTCGAAGAATTATCTAGTTATATATTTTCAACATCAAGATAATGACCCAAACACTCCCTTATTAAAATAAAATTTGTTTAAGCTTGTCGAAAACTATACGTTAAGTATGTATTTTGTTGACAAGTATAAGTTTATTATTTTTAACTTCGACAAAGGTTAAATAGTGTTTGTTTTGACTCAAAATCATTTTTTAAATGTTAACCAAAGTCATTTATTTTATTACCTTTCGTAAATTGTATCTATATTATATATATATATATGAAATTTATAATTTTGATGACTTATAACAAGTTAGTTAAGTGTTTATACGAGAAAGAGTATAGTGATGTTCTTTTTGATTCTAAAATTGATCCTAAGAACGAACCAAACATCATAATTTTTATAAAATATTACTCATTGATTTGAAAAATATATACATATGTTTAGATAATCAATACTTGATTATTTTTAACATGTTTTGGCATTAATCGACAATGTGTAAGTTTAGAAATGTTATATGCGAAAGTTCGGTCGTATGTTCATAAGCATACATGTTCTTAAAACTTTTGACTCAATAAATGTTTTGATTCAATCCTATCAAGGTTGTAGTGTTCCTATGACTACGGGTATCATTGTAGTTATGAAATTCCTAGACCAAAATAAAAAGTATGAAAATAATGAAGAACACCCAATTTTGATTAAGAGCAAAATTGGATGAAATCAAATGAAAAGAATGATGGAAAACTTACAATAGATGTTGTTGATTATCTTGTTAGTGAAAGCCCCTTGCGAATTTTGGTTAATTAAGCGATTTGAAGATTGGTTTTTGAAGGTTTTTGGCTATGGTGTTCGTTCACAGTGGGTAGGAGAAGAGGAATGAAAAAAAATGATGTGTTTGGCATAAAGATTCGTTTGTAAAGGGGTGTTTATTTTTTCAGATATGCGGTCCCCTTAATTAATTAAGGGGGTCGCCCACTTTACACTGTCGGTCCCCTTAATTTTAAGGGGGCCGACCCCTGAAAAAAAAAATCTTCGAACTTTGGCCAGTTTTCTGTGAATGAGTATTGACATTTTTTAATTAACTTATTGTTTAATTTAATAAGTTTCTTTGTATATTATCGGTCGAGTTAATCAAGATGTTCAATACAGAGGTCGATTTGAGGTGAGACGAGAATGAATAGCGAAGATAATGAAATAATAAGACGTAATTGAAGATTTCAACAAGTTGATTCCGATAGACGTAGATGATGGTTGACACGGATTCGAGGCGATCGTTGAGGTCGAAGGGAGTTTGTTTCATCCATAGTGTGTCTATGATCTTCGCGCGACTAATCCTACTTCTATGTTAATTGTTAACCATTAGCTTGCACTTCTTCATCTATGTGGTGTTTGCTAGTGGTTATAGAGATTTCTATTTGTATACGTTGACTATAATTACATGAATGAATAGATTTCATAGTGAACTAATCTGTCAAAAGCTAGAGAACCAACCAAATGGTATCTCTAGAGATACACTATTTTTTTAAGAACTATTTATACTTCATAATTCTAGTAACACTAGACTTTAAGTTAAACCCAAAAATTTGAATTTCATTTCATATTGGTAATTTTGAATATAACCTAAAGTTTATTAATAAGCAATTGAGATTGAAACCTTAGGTTATAATTTTTGAAAATTATAAGGATATAACATAATGTATTTGTTGAAAAATAATAATAATAATATATCTTGTAATTTGATTATTTTGTATATTTACTTTCCTTTGTTAAAAGAACCTATTTTAAGGGATAAGCATTAAAAAGTTTTAGTAAGTATTTTATGCAATCTTAAAAACAGAAAAAATTTATTTTGTTCCCGCTCCTTATCTCTTAAATCCAAGCCCCTATAGGTAATTATACACCAAAATCTTTTATTTTTGTAATGAAACTTATTTAGGAAAATAGTGTAAAGGGATTAAGATAAACATGTGTAATCTTTTTAAAGTTATAAAAGATTTTGTCCCCCTTCTCTTCATCCTTATAAATTCGGCCCTCCCCTCTCTCCTATTCTCATCATTCTCTCAAAATTCTTACTCCATAATTTTTGTATCTTCTCAAAGTTTCAATGCAAGAGAAGGTTTTGGTGTGTTTAGTATCTTGTGTGTTTGATCTTTAATCTTCGGTGTGTTCTTGGTGTTTGATTTGTACTCCTCCCTTATTCCATATTACATATAAAACCTAAAAGATTATAAGAAATAAAGTGTTTATATTCATGTCAATTTCTGTAGGGTTAATCTAATTTAAAATGTTTTAATTGCATGTTATGAAACCCTAAGATGATCAATTAATGATGTTATTAATAAAAAAATACAAGATTAGAAACCCTAGGGTTGGTTTTGATGGGTGTTAATTAGGGTTTTCATGGTTAATAATTCTGGGCAGAATTTTAGGTCATGTTCAACGGGGTATATCTTAATGATAAAAATTGATTTTGACATAATTCTTGAGCCTAAAGTGAAGTTCAATGAATCTAGTTTCTGGAAAATCCGGCCTCATGTCAATTGGAGGTCGGGAAGGTCGATTTTTAGATTTTATAAGATTAAGTGTCGAAACTGGGAATTCAGTCCGAAAAATTCAGTTGTAGTATTTGATTTTTAATTCTCAAACCATAATGAATTAGCCTTTGAAATTTTCGTGGGATAATCTTCATGATATTATCTCCATCCATGATTTTTTTCAGAATTTTCTGAGTTGTCTAAGTATGGTAAATACGCGTCAACTTTTCAAAGGTTCTGCCAGGTCAAAATTCGGGTCAGTTTTGGGTAACAAGGGTCAAAGGGATACTTAAACATGGAAATAAATTAAACCAATGATCATGGGTGTATTAGACATATGTAGGAACCTCTGTAATTTTTGGTGTAATTTTAGAAGATGTTTTTATGGGTCTTTTAAGTATGGAAACTTACCTTAAATAAGTAGTCAAAATCTGGAATTTTTGGAAACATTAATTAAGTCAAGTAAACTTTATTTATGGTAAGATCAAGTGATAAAACTTATGAAATAAGATAGATAATAATATGTAATCATGGAATTGTGTAGATTCGGTGAAGAGGTTTTGATCTTTTGTCTTCGTGTTCGTTCTCTCCGATTGCTTATTCGTTAAGGTACAGATATTCCTTACCCTTTTCTCTTTACTATTGGTATATATATATATATATATTAATATAAATTTATTATTTTATATATCGTTTGGCATTTTTTTGGCAAGTTCTCGTGATTCGTTTCATTCATTCCTTTGTTTTATTTTAGTTATTATTATATATGTTCACTGAGCGTTAGCTCACCCGCGTTTTCTTTTCCTGCGGCGGGTACTAAGCGGGAAGCTGGGATATGAGTGTTGAGAGTAGGAGCTTTTAGAGGACCCACCTTTAGACGAACGCTTTTGGATTTGGATTTATGTTTTAAGACCTTTCTTTTTGAAGATTTCTTTCATTCGACTTTGTTGGAATTTAATACTATTGGAAGTCATTTTATTTTATGACTTAGTATTTTTATTTAATAAAGTCTTCCGCTTGCGTTTATATGTTCTGATATGACACCATAATGTAACTCTTTGTCTCATTATCGGAGTGGGATGTTACAATTATGGTATCAGAGCCATTTCGACCTGTAAAACCTAGGTTATGACCTATGAGGATTGGGTAGACATTAGGCTTCCTTTCGTATTTTGATATTATCGCTTCCTTTCGTACTTTGATCTTAACTCTGAATCGTCTTCGCTTTTTCGTTTCTCTTCAACCAAGGAGCAAGCAACTAACTCTTCAGGTACCGTTTCGGGAAATCATCTTCTTGAATGATCGTGCTGTTTTTGTCTTATTTGATACGGATGCAACACATTCTGTGATTTCTGTTTCGTTTGCCAAACACCTTAGCATCTTCTCTATGTTACTTAATTTTACCTTCTCGACATCTACGCCTATGAAAAGTCTTACCACGAATATCATAGCTGTCCGCTTTGTTTTGATGATAAAATTCGTTTTGCTAATTTGCTTCCCTTAGAACTAAGTGATTTCGATTTTATTTTGGGCATGGATTGGTTGACTGAACATCGTGTCCCTATCGTTTGTCATACCAACCATGTCATCATTGATAATCTGAATAGCCCTGAATTCATATACCTATTTCAATTTCGAGGACGAAATTTTCTTTTTAGAGGGGAAGAGTTGTAAAACCCAAAAATTTGAATTTCATTTCATATTGGTAATTTTGAATATAACCTAAAGTTTATTAATAAGCAATTGAGATTGAAACCTTAGGTTATAATTTTTGGAAATTATAAGGATATAACATAAGGTATTTGTTTAAAAAAATAATAATAATATATCTTGTAATTTGATTATTTTGTATATTTACTTTCCTTTGTTAAAAGAACCTATTTTAAGGGATAAGCATTAAAAGGTTTTAGTAAGTATTTTGTGCAATCTTAAAAATGGAAAAAATTTATTTTGTTCCCCCTCCTTATCTCTTAAATCCGGCCCCCTATAGGTGATTATACACCAAAATCTTTTATTTTTGTAATGAAACTTATTTAGGAAAAGAGTGTAAAGGGATTAAGATAAACATGTGTAATCTTTTTAAAGTTATAAAAGATTTTGTCCCCCTTCTCTCCATATTATAAAATTCGGTCTCCCCTCTTCTCCCATACTCTTCATTCTCTCAAAATTCTTACTTATAATTGTGTGTACTTTCGATCAAAGTTTCAAGCTCAGATAAGAAGGTTTAGTGTTTTTGAGTAATCTTGGTGTGGTTTGATCTTCAATCTTTGGTGTGTTCTTGGTGTTTGATTTGTACTCCTCCCTCATTCCATAGGTAAGTCTTAATTTGTTTCATTCTTGTGTCACCATGATTACATATAAAACCTAAAAGATTGTAAGAAATAAAGTGTTTATATTCTTGTCAATTTCTCTAGGGTTAATCTAATTTAAAATGGTTTAATTGCATGTTATGAAACTCTAAGATGATCATTAAATGTGTTATTAATAAAAAATGCAAGATTAAAAACCCTAGGGTTGGTTTTAATGGGTGTCTTCATAATGTAAATGATAAGGGTTCATGGGAACCTTATCATGAATTCCTTAATCAGGAGACAAAGAATGTTTATAGAGAACACGCCACTTCAAAGGTTGTGATGGCTTAGCCATTTGGTCCCCAATGTTTCATGTATCCGAAGTTGTTGTTTCCGCATATGTTTTGCATTTGGTTTTGACACATACATGGTGAACAACTTCCACATTGAGTGAAACTAAGTGGATGTGAATGATTCTTTATTATGTGATTAGGATAGTTTTGTCTGCCTTGGTCTCTCCTAGGTTGAGGTGTTCTAGACCGAGGTCGAGGACTATTAGTATTTTTTGGAGTGGAGTTTTAGACCTCATTGCGGGTTTAGTAAATCCAACTCCGGGTTTTAAGGAGGGTTTGTAAAAAATGTTTTACTTCGTCATTGCTTGCAATAGGAATTTCAGTATTGTTTATAAGTATAAATTTTGGTTTTAAATTTGATTCTATCAATTTTTCTTTCAAATCGGACTTTGGCTTTTACAAACTCTTACTTGTTTGGTTTCGCTAGGTGACTTTTGGTAAAATTAAAACCTAACCTGGATTTTTACTACGGAAGTTTTTTGAGAATTTTATTATTTTTCTAAAATGATGTGACTACTATCATTAAATTGATTTAGCCTATATATTTCTTTTCTAAGCTTCTCATTTTCAAGCTTAAGGTCTTGACATAATTTACATTCTTCAATTACTTCCTTACCTTTTTCTAACCTAGATAGTTTATCTTTTAATTCTAGTACTTCATTTTCTAATTCTATTTTAGCTTGTTTTAGAGTTTTATTTTTAGCCATGACTTTTAGTCCTAATTTGCCATTGTATGCTATATTCTTTATCTAAGTCATTTTTCGATAGTGATGATTGGTCATCACTAAGGTATTCAGTTTCGGAAAGTACCTCATTTGAAGCATTTGCCATAAGACCACTTTCATCATTTGTCTTCTCTCTTCATTCATCGTCGCTATCTCTCATGATCCTCAACAAACGCTTTTTGATTTTGATATCTTGATAGTTTTAGACATTCTCCGATGAGATGATTTGGATCTCCACACTTAAAGCATTTTCTTTCGCCTTTGTCATTTTTGTCGTCTTTATTTCTTTGAAATATATTTCTCTCTTCATGTGGTTGTCTTACGAATCGTCCTCGTCTTTTGAAGAATTTCTTGAAGTCTCTTACGGCCATGGCGTATTCTTCATCTTCACTATCGGAGGTTGAGCTATTATCATCACTCGAATCCTTTCTAGCTTTCAAGGCAATAGATCTACTTTGTTCTACCCTCCCCCCCCCTTTTCTTTTGCGGTTTTAGAATCTTTCTTAATTACTTCTTCATAAACCTTTAAATTCCCAATGAGTTCGTCAAGTGATAGAGTTGTTAGATTCTTTGATTCTTCAATCGCCGTGACTTTTGCGCGCCATTTAGGATGTAGTGCCCTAAGAAATTTCCTAACACAATTCTTGCTCGAAAAACTTTCGTCAAGTGCTTTTAGACTAGTAATAATAGTGTTAAATTTAGCAAAGGCATTATCTATTGATTCCTCTTCCGGGATCATGAATTGTTCATATTGTTGAACAAGAAGATCTATTTTGTTAGCTTTGACTTCATTATTACCTTGATGAGTGATTAACAAAGTATCCCAAATTTCTTTGCGGTTTGACACATAAAAATTCTTTCGTATTCTTTACGTGGCAAAGCATTATAAATTACCATTATGCTTTCATTATTTTTTTTAATTTGAAAGTTTCTTTTTTAAGCTCATCATTTTGTTTATGAAAAAGGTTCAATTTCAGCCTTTTAGTTTCGGGATCTATTTTGAATAGGAGAAGAAATCACCATCCGGTAATACTTGACCAAAGTCTGATCTTTTGAATTTCACATAAGTTTCGAGAAATCTATTTTCATAAATAAATCTACTACTTTCAAATAGGGTGGACTTTTGCATAGACTGCCCTTCTAATATTTTTCCGATTTCATAGAATCGATTCAAAGTTTTAAAAATATCTATTTATTTTAAAAGAATTTGTTTAAACGTGGCTTGATACCAATTGTAGAATACTAGAAGGGAGGTGAATAGTTTTACTATTAAATTTAAGGTGTTAAAGTGTTTGTAAACTTTTAGATTCGACTTTATGTGATTTCAACACTTGCACAATATGATCAATATACTTATCTAAACAATCAATAGAATGATATGAGAAAGTGATGTAAGACAAGATATGTAAGAACAATCAAACCACAACGCGAGGACTTATAGTGGTTCGGTTACGAAGCACCTCTTCGCCCTACTCTACTCCTCGAGCACCTAACTTGAGAGTTTTCTTCACTATGTCAACAAATTCCTTTATGGCGGAGAAAACCGTACACAAACGTTGCTTACACTGATTTACGGACCAAGCTAAAATATCGAGGTTCTATCTTAGCCTAGATCATTTATCACAACACAACTTCACGACTTCTTCACGACTTCACAACTTCACAACTTTAAGACTTCTTCACAACTTTACTTTACCACACTACTTATATCACAACTATCTAACACTACTTGGTAAGATCACCACGATCTAACTATACTTACAAAGATCACCAAGATCTAGCTTACACGAAATTACTGATACAAATTGTTTTACCAAAATTTGTGATATGGATGCAACAAGATTGCAATACACACTTGAGGTGTAATACTTCTTCACTTGATGATGAAAGTATTCTTCTCTTGCACTTGAGGAATTGAGCTTGGATCACTTAGAAACAAAGCTTTATGATTAAATGATCAAAGGATTTTAGTGAGATGTGTGGGCTGTTTTAGAACAGAAAGAATGAGTGCAAAATGTGAGAAAATAGTGGGGAAAAGTCCAGTATTTATAGGACAAACTAGGGGAGCGTCTACCTAGGGGCGGTCCCCTTAAATAGGTGGGCGGTCCCCTTAAAATTAAGGGGGTCGCCCGTGTATTTAAGGGGGTCGCCCTAGACTAGGGCCTCCCCAGTTTGTCTTTTGTGTAGGGGGGATTTTCTGGAACTTTTCTAGCCGTTTTAGGTCCGAAAATTTGAAATTCAAAATGTTTATTTTGAATAAAACATTTCTTTTAATTGTAGAAAATGTTTTGTAATGTTTATAAAAATGTTTACAACATTTTATAAAAGTTTGAGGTTTGAATAAAAAATTTCTTTGATCATAAAATGCATTAAGCATTTATTTATTCATACCTTTAAGTGATATAATTTTCGAAATGAAAATTTACTACTAATTACTTGTTTACGTTTAATTTTACATTGAACGTTTTTATATTTTGTGATTATCAAAACGTAAAGATGTGAAAAATATTAATAATGTTTTTAGGCATTATATTTTATCAACAGTGTTATAATTTTTTTTAAATATTGATTAAAGTTACCGTTTATGCTATGTTTCGATATATTACCCATCATTTTAAGCACAAAGCAAATGACAATTGAAGAAATAGTTTCTAAGGCTTATTTCCCCCCACACTTAAGTTGAACATTGTCCCTAATATTTTCTAGATTTACCGTTAAAAACGAATAAGGGAAAGAAACAAGTAAAAGAACTATTATCTTCCTGGTTTGCTCAATAATAGAGAAGAAACATGCGATAACTGGTTAAATCATTCTCCAATAATCGTCCAATGAAACTTCCTAAAACTTTCAAGCTTCTTCTCATCAAATATAACCTGTAAATCAAAGACAAAGACAACTACACCTGGCGTAAAATTGACGGGATATGATATATACAACAAAAATTTAGGGTTGACTCTATAAAAGCAGTAAAGATAGGATGAGCATGATGATGTAATTATAGGTTTATGCAGTTTTATAAACGACTACGAATTTAAATGTGTAAAATTATTTTGCGCTAATACTATAAAATTAAATGGCTGGGCTCACGTGTTGCCGTCGCCCAGTGTCTGTGAAAAATTTTCTTTTTCGTTTCTTGAAAAATTTCAGACACCTTATTATATATGTTATTTCTTTACGGTATTACTGCATGAAACCTAAGATTAATCATTACAATCATATGACTCGAAACTGACGTGAATTAATCTAAACAATTTATTTAATATGTTTGAATTGGTTCTTAAAAACTGGATAATTTTTCCCCTACACTTATTTTATGCAAAATACCTTTGATTGCAAATAAGATTGTTAGTTTCAACAAACAAAGCATGATTAAAAAATTAATTCAAACATAAAAGAATAAATGAGAAAGAATTAAAACACAAGACACTTCTAAATGCGGGAAAATAAAATATTTGGTTGCCTCCCAAAAAGCGCTTTTCTTTATTTATGAGTCTTGTAGCTAGACTCGAAGTCACATGTCCTTACGTGACTTGTCCTTTATCATTCACTTTATTTTCTACTTTGACGAGAGCGGGATGCTTATTTTTGAAGGTTTTGCTCCTCCATTGGTTAAACTCCATCTCCTTTTCCTGGTGAAGTTTATCCTTTCCTCCAATTTTAAGGACTAGCTTTTTCACGGTCATAGTAGGGGCTATAGGCTATATAATCGTTCTTAAATCATCTCTCGATCTTAAAGAGGGATTCATGTATCCTATGGAAATTTATCTTACTCTTTCTAGATCTTAGAATTATGGTTCCCTTATCGAACTTAATCACGACTTTAGCGATAGTCAAGAATGGTGTTCCTAGATGATGGGTATCTTATCATCTTCTTATATCTAGGATTACGGAAGTCGAGGGTACACAAAATCAGCATACATCATCTTATGGTCCTCTTGTATTCCTACAGGGTAGGATTTACGATTGGCTAGTAGGGAAAGTCTAATGGCTATCTCAGAGGACTTTCGTCAGTTAGTTTCTTATAGGTGTGAGAGAGCGTGAAGTTCATGTCGGTCCTTGTCTAACTAGGGGTTCATGTGCTTCATATTCTCCTATATTACAGGGGCTTTTTACAATTTTTCAAATGTCTTCCTACCTTGTTATCTTTTTCTTAGGATTGCTGTCATAAATGGCCCCTAGGTAACAAATTATAGGTCTTCTGTTTCATTTTTCCGACTCGGGTTACCGATAGGGAGTCATTGAACCTATGATTTTCTACAAGTACCTTGATTAGTTTTTCGTTGATTCTATGCTTCAGGTAATACCCTACAGCATGGTAACTGGAAACTCATGCCGACTCTTCTTCTTCATTCTTCGTGACATTCTCCCTTACGCTTTTGGCCAGCTTGTCATCAAATTCATTAGTCTCGTCAACTTCCTTAAGAGGTTTTTCTTCCTCAGATTTTCAAGGCTCCACTATGCTTTCACCGATCGCCCCTACGTTTTTTTCTTCCTCTACTCGAATGACGGAGATGGAATTTATGTTCTTAGTAATGTATTCGACCGATTGTTAAAATTTTAAGGACGGTTATTGAAGGAACGGTTCAGGATCGAACCGTTGGGTTGGAACCGGTTAGGTGGGTTTGAAAAATTATTTTGAGAGTTTTGAGGTTGTCTCCACCTAAGGTTTGGGTGACTTCTCCATGATGGATTGTAGGTGTCACCAAGATTGTTTTGCTCGGGCTTGAAAGTATACCACTTACCTCCCGCTTTATCGGTACGTGAGGATGCGTATTCAACAAAGGCTTGTTTGGGGTCTTCCATGCAATACTGAGTGTCGTGGGGACCATTGCGGATCTAACATAAGGTAGTGATTTTGTTTATTTGGGTAGGTTATGTCAGAGCAAGATGAGCTTCCATCATGTGTTGGACTTGATTTTCGAGCTTGATTAAACAGCGGTCGGATGTACTCGGGACATCTTGAGGTAAAGCAATTACCTTGACCAGCTTAGTGAAATCCCTTGGGTCGTTCCAACTTTTGTTGTCATAGAGGGCGAGGTCCTCTAAAAATGCCCATGATTCTTCAGCGTTGAGGTCACGAAGCTTACCACCGGCTAATTGGTTAATGGTTTGTCTTGTGACGAGATTGACATGGTCATAAAAAATTTGGACTTGAAGCCAAAGGTCTATGCCATGATGAGGGACTTTTTGGAGTAAGTCCTTGAAACGAGTCCATACTTTGGATAGAGATTATCCATGACGTTGTTGGAACATCAGGATATCGTTGCGGAGTTTTGCGGTCCTTTCCGGTGGAAAGAATTGAGCAAAGAATCGGGTAGTAAGATCCTCCCATGTGGTGATGGATCCTGCTGGAAGGCGGTCAAGCCAATTGCTAGCTTGATCGCGAAGGGAAAATTGAAATAAACGCAAGCGCGTTCTTTCCCTATTGTCACCATCAAAGTTAAGTGAGTCCACAAGTTTAAGAAAATCCTTGAGGTGTTGATTTGGATCCTCGGACCGAAGTTCATGGAATGAGCATCCGTTTTGCACCAACCGGATGGTGTTGGATCGAAGAGGTACCACATTGTTCCCTACGGGGAGCTCAATGGTATTCCTATAGCCTCGTGGCTTGGTTTGGAGTAGTCTCCTAGAGTACGGATAGGATTCTCGTCTCCCATGGTGGTTGACGAGAATGGGTTACGAAAAAATAACACGAAGAAAAAGATAGACTACAAGAAAGCTAATATACGGAAATAAAGTCTCACTTGAAAGGATTCAAGCGAGTAGAACTAAGCTAAACTATGATCAAAACCTAATTATTCTCCAGGCGGCGGCGCCAAAAACTTGATGCGGTCGTCGTAGGACTTCTATACGAAGTTTTACAACTCCCTAGGCAGAGCACCTAATCGTTGTAGTAGTAGTATAGGCAAGACTCGGGAGGTTGTTATCGTTTACTCAGGGAATAGGTTGGGAAGGCTTGATCACGGTCTAACAGAATTCTAAGGGTTGAGAGAAGATTATTTTTGTATTTTTATGTTTTATGGGAAAGCAGATAAATCATATATTTAAGAGATTGGTTTGGTTTGAGCTATTAAACTAAAAATCTAAGCTAATGGTGATAATAATATAATAAAAGATTGTGTTTATTTAATCATGTATTACTCCCTAGATTGCTTCTCCTAGTGTTGTTGCTTTGTCACACTTGTGATGATCTATGTAATTATTTCCTAAGTCATGAACGAATTACACGAACCTGCCGTCTATTTAATATTCTGTTAAGGCAACTCACAAGTAATGTAGTATGAAGACTATTACAAGGCCCTTGAGAGTATATTAAATGCATGTGAAATATATTAAGAGTGGATCAACCATATAAGGGGAAAGGCAGTATGAAGACTGTTACCCGATAGTATCCTTTCTACACAATCATGTTTTCCTAGACATGTCAATAGCGATACAGACAAAAGCTAGTTTTCAAAGACCTAACATGCATATCCATCACAAGAAGCAACACCACTAAGATCTACATTTTAGGTTTCATACAATCATAAATAACCACAATAGGAGGTTTAGCCAAGCATGTTATAGATAAAGCAAGAACAGATAAGAATCACACAACAAGACATATTGAATGATTAAATAAGTCTTACTTGATTAGAATATGAATTGAAGGAAGTACAATAGGGTTTTTAGGCCCTAAAATCGTCCCTAACAGCTGCTAAATGAACTAGGGTTCGTACCCTCTTTTTATTATAAAGTTACACACCTAAAACCCTAAAATCGGATTTTTATTTATAAGAAAATCGTTGCGACGATGTCGCGGTTTAATCGTGACGCCGTCGTGACAAGAATATTCTAGATAATGGGCTGGATCATGCGGGCTGACGCCGTCGCGATACCTTGTGACGCCGTCGTGATAGGATTTATAACGGCGTCACGTGTAATTTGTGACGCCATCTCCAGCTTCTGAGGAGAAATTCTTGAGCAATGTTGGTGTAGGTCCCGTATTCTCGTCTGTTTTTTCACCAAATGAGCCCAAGTCACGTGTATTTCCTCCAAATGCTAAATACCTAAAAGGGAACGATTAAGTACCTATTTTGGGAATAAATGCATGATTTAGGGGGTTAAACGACCCCGAAAAATTGTATAAAATGACACCTCATCACTTTTCCATATATAAATTGCAGCAACTAATAACACAACTTCCCAAACAACTATTGCCTCTTTTTCCATTCCGACACCCCCTTTATGACATATAATATCCTTTAGCGAAAAGGCATCCACTGGTCCAACTCCCCACCAAGCAAAAATCCTATCCCACAAGCTCAAGGCTTCGTCACACAACACCAGGCAGTGATCTACCGATTCCACTACATTATCATATCTATGACATAAAATAGAATCAAGATCAATACCTTTTTTGTCAAGCTTACCATAGGCTTGGTAAAGGATCAAACCTCCACCGCTAAGCGCAAGTATTATTCATTACTATCTAATAGGTCTTTAAAGGGTTGTGGGGTGTAGGTGTAAGATAACATATAATGGAAACAGAAATGGATGGGAAACATTTGGGTGGCTTTGGGTGAATTTGGAGTGGAAGGTTTAGCTAATTATTTATACGAATACATGATGCTTTGGTTGCTAATAAGCTAGACTGGCGAATTATATACCAACTCTACACAACTCTCATTAATCTATTCTTCTTTCTTTTCGATTTTTGTCCTTTTGAATAACATAATACATCACATAGGGTTTACAACATGTACCCCTACACTTGAGCTTTAAATGCTCGATATTTACAATCTAGCTAATGACCCGATTTGAGGTGGATCAAAATAACATGGAGATATTAAACAAATATATGGGGTATTGCTTACTTTTCTTCCCCATTCTTCAGTATGAAAAAAATACTACCATTTAATCCAATCGTCCCAAAATAGTATTTACAAGGATAAGGACTTAGCAACAGCTGTAGTACTCAAATAATTAACTTGAGGTTAAACCCAAATAATGTACTAAAATGTTTACAAACAATGTAGGCTAAGGCTTTTTGTGGTGTAAACGATTAGGTTTAAGGGGGTAACATGCTCTTCATTAATATCTGGAATCCACAGGGAAAATTACAAGAACCGTGAAAAAGGAATGGCTCGGGGAGGGTTGGTACTAGGGGTTTCCTGCCAATATATTGGAGTGCATGGCAGGGTGTGGATAGTTATGTGTCGGTGTGGACATCATCTAACAATACATGTTTTTTAAGCCATAGGTTAATCCTAATGCCTTTCTAAGCAAATCTAATACTTACTATGCGGGTCTCGAAATGCCTCAAATATCTAGTTCTATAATTTAATATGCTACAGGTATAATCATATATTGTTTAGTACGATTCAATGCTCCAGGAAAAGGCGACGAGGGCCACATGTACAGATCCTTAATGACGGAATAGGACATCATGTGACAGCTCCACTCCTTAACTCTGAGAAAAGCTAAAGGTATAAACTATCTTGGGTATCAATAATAGATACTAAATTTCTAAAGATCTAAAGGCGGACCTCACATTTTTGGGGTGAAATTCTGAGGGGTTTTGTTGTGTCATATAAATTACTATCCATGAGACGCTTTTAACACTCGGTTTTTGTCGGTATGTGTCATAAAAAAAATTAAATTTGGGTAAAAATTACCTCTTATGCTATGTTTTGATGTATTACCCATCATTTTAAGGATAAAGCAAATCGTAAATGAAAGAATAGTTTTTAAGGCTTATTTTCTCCCTACACTTAAGTTGACATGTCCAATGTTTTATAGAAGTACCGTTTAAAAAAGAATAAAGCGAAAAGAAAACAAAGAAAAGTAAATAGTATCCCTGGTTTGCTCAATAATGGAGAAGCAAAATGCGATAACTAGTTAAATCGTCTCAAGACTCATCCAATGAAATTCCTAAGAACTTTTAAGCTTCTTCTCGTCAAATATAAATGTAATCAAAGACAAGCAACTACACCAAGCATAAAAATGTGTGTAATATACAATTATGAATTTCAGGGTTTGACATTATAAAGCAGTTAAAGTATAGGATGAGAGAATTGTCAAACTCATTGGTGTTGCAGGTTTATACAGATGAGTACATATTTTAAATGTTATGCAAGTTTTATTTTCAAAAATAATTAAAACTTTAAGTTTTCTGGACCTGGGCGTTTAACGCCGTCAAGAAAATCCTAACGCCGTCACAGGTGTCATGGTAACGGCGTCCCGTGTAAATCGTGATGCCACCTCCATGTTCTGTTAAAACAAAATTTTTGTTTTTGATTAAAAATTACCTGCACTTGATTCCATAAGTTAATTCATGTACAAATAGCTGCATAAAACCTGAGATTTAACAATTTAATCATATGACTCGAAACTGACGTGAATTAATCTAAACAATTTATTTAACATGCTTGAACTTTAGCTCAAAAGCCGGATAAATTCCCCTACACTTATTGTTTGGAAAATACCTTTGATTGAAATTAAGACAAGGTCAAGGACAAACAAAGCATGATTACAATATAGTTCAAACATGATAAAACAAACTATAAATAATTAAAACACCCATGACACTCCTAATTTACGAGAAAAGTAGATTGGGTTGCCTCCTAATAAGCGCTTTTCTTTATTAACGAGTCTTGTAGCTAGACTCAAAGTCACCCGTCAAGTGTCGTAGAAGTGGTCCAAGTCGATGATCTCTCTTGGACAGTAGGGATTGATTGAAGGGTTTTGGTAAATTCTTCTCCATCGAGGTTAATCAGTCTAATCTTCGCATGCCATGCTCCATCTCTGTTTTTGAGTGGTTTGTCCCAATTAATTGGTTTTTTAATTAGGTCCTCTGATTCCCACATGTTACACTTAAGGTTAATAGGTATGGCTCCAAGAAATTCTACCATTCTTCTAAACACTAAGGTATCCTTAAAAGGATTAAGCTCGACATCTCTAGAAATTTCCCATTCTCTAGGCAAATGGCAGTCTAAGAAGTCTTTCCTAGCATAATAAGGGGTTTGTGCGCCTACTCCATCCGAGCTAGGTCATGATTTGTAGGATTCCCTTTTTCCAAGTGTGGTCTAATAAGGTGCTTCCTCCTCACCTAAGTCTACTCCTTTTACACCGAATACCGACCTAGTAATTCCTTCTCCTACCGCTATTTTAGCCATCCTACAATCTATAAGTGCGTTGGCGAAAGCTAGGAATCCTCTTCCTACAAGCAAAGGGGTATCGGGGTCCTTCTTCATATCAATTACGTAGAAGTCATTTAATAGTTTTAGTTTTCCTATGTGGACTTCTACATCTTTTACAATCCCAACAGGGAAGGATTTGGTTCCGTCAGCCAATCCAAAGATATGGTCCATCTCTTATAATAGTCCGATGTTAAGCTTTTTGAAGAAGTAAAGTGGGATTATGTTTACGCATGATCCTAGATAGCAAGGTTGTCGTCAAAAGGTTTCGGTCCCTAATCTAAAGGTGTGGGTGAATAGTCCGGGGTCTCCTTTATTTTTGCATACTTCACCTTGGGATAAATGCTGATCATTTTTGCCTAGCTCTAAGCTCTCTACGTATTTATCCAATATAGCGTTATAGATTGGAGCGTGAGCTAGGACTTCAAGAACCGGTAGGTTAAGATGTAAATCCTGGAATTCATCTTCAAGAGTTGGTTCGGGTTCCTCCGGTTGCGGTGGTTCGAGTTCAATCACGGGTTGCTGCAGGCTTGGTTGGGAAATGGTTGCCTCCTTGAAATGTGCTTTGATAGCGTTGATTGAGGCAGACGGGTGAGAAAATCATTAGCGGGTCCATTGTTGGGTAAAAGATCGAGAGACCGAAACTGGATTGAGTCCCCTGTTTGGTGTTCTTAACCGTATCGTTAGGTAGGTGCGTATTTGATCGTTGATGGCCTTCAACACTGGGTTGATTTTGTTGGTCATCTCACTTGATTGATCGTTTGAATAAGCTTCAAACTTGGACAATCTAGCGTCTTGAGATGCCATGAATTCAAAAACCATTCATTCTATATTTGATTGATTGTTAAAATTTTGAGGACGGTTGTTGAAGGAATGGTTCAGGATCGAACCGTTGGGTTAGAACCGGTTAGGTGGGTTTGAAAAATTATTTTGGGAATTTTGGGGTTGTCTCCACCTAAGGTTCCTGTAATCATATCGGATCGGGTGGACTTTCTCCATGACGGTTATAGGTGTCACCAAGATAGTGGGCTTTGCTCGGGCTTGAAAGTATATACTTACCTCCCGCTTCTTCGGATATGCGAGGTATGGTATTCAATAAAGGTTGTTCGAGGATTTCATTGTCAATATGGTGTGTCGTGGGGACCACTGCAGATCTCACATAAGGTAGTGATTTTGTTTACTTGAGTAGGTTGTGTCAGAGCAAGATGAGCTTCCATCAAGCGTTGGACTTGATTTTTGAGCTCGATTAGACGGCGGTCGGATGTACTCGGGACATCTTGAGGCAAAGCGATTGCCTTGACCGGCTTAGCGAAATCCCTTGGGTCGTTCCAACTTTCGTTGTCATAGAGGGAGAGGTCCTCTAATAATACCCAGGATTCTTCAGCGTTGAGGTCACAAAGCTTACCACCGGCCGATTGGTCAATGGTTCGTCTTGTGACGGGATTGACATGGTCATAAAAAATTTAGACTTGAAGCCAAAGGTCTATGCCATGATGAGGGACTTTTTGGAGTAAGTCCTTAAAATGAGTCCATGCTTCGGATAGAGATTCTCCATGATGTTGTTGGAACATCAGGATATCGTTGCGGAGTTTTGCAGTCCTTCTCGGTGGAAAGAATTAAACAAGGAATCGGGTAGCAAGATCCTCACATGTTGTGATCGATCCTGCAGGAAGGCGTTCAAGACAATTTCTAGCTTAATCGCGAAGGGAAAATTGAAATAAATGCAGGCGCGTTCTTTCCCTATTGTGACCATCAAGGTCAAGTGAGTCCACTAGTTTTAGGAAATCCATGAGGTGTTGATTTGGATCCTCAGACCGAAGTTCATGGAATGTGCATCCGTTTTGCACCAACCGGATGGTGTCGGATCGAAGAGGTACCACGTTGTTCCCTACGGGGAGCTCAATGGTATTCTTATAGCCCTCGTGGCTTGGTTTAGAGTAGTCTTCTAGAGTACGGATAGGATTCTCGTCTCCCATGGTGGTTGACGAGAATGGGTTACGAAACAAATAACACGAAGAAAAGATAGACTACAAGAAAGCTAATGTGCGGAAATTAAAGTCTCACTTGAAAGGATTCAAGCAAGTAGAACTAACTTAAACTATGATAAAAACTTAATGCCGTCGTCGTAGGACTTCTACACGAAGTTTTACAACTCCATAGGCAGAGCACCTAATCGTTGTAGTAGTAGTATCGGCAAGACTCGGGGGGTTGTTATCGTTCACTCGAGGAATAGGTTAGGAAGGCTTGATCACGGTCTAATAGAATTCTAAAGGTTGAGAGAAGATTCTTTTTATGTTTTTATGTTTTATGAAAGCAGGTAAAATCATATATTTAAGAGGTGGTTGGTTTTAGCTATTAAACTAAATAATAAACTACGCTAATGGTGATAACAATATAATAAAATATTATGTTTATTTATCTGAATTAACCTAGATTGTTCTCCTAGTTTGTTTGTTATTTTGTCACACTTGTGATGATTAAGTAATTATTTACCTAAGTTATGAATGAATTCACACGAACCCGCGTTCTATTAATATTCGCTAAGGCAAGCACAAGTAATGTAGTATGAAGACTTTACAATGCCCTACGGTGTATATTAAATGAATGTGAATATATTAGAGTTGATTCATACCATAATAAGGGGAAAAGGTAGTATAAAGACTGTTACCCGATGGTATCCTTTCTACACAATTATGTTTTCCTAGACATATCAACAGTGATACAGACAAAAGCTGGTTTTCGAAGACCTAACATGCATATCCATCACATGAAGCAACACCACTAAGATCTACATTCTAGGTTTCATACAATCATAAATAAACACAATAAGAGGTTTAGCCAAGCATGTTATAGATAAAGCAAGAACAGATAAGAATCACACAACAAGATATATTGAGTGATTAAATAAGTCTTACTTGATTAGAACATGAATTGAAGGAAGTACAATAGGGTGTTTAGGCCTTAAAATCGTCCCTAACAGCTGCTAAACGAACTAGGGTTCGTAACCTCTTTTTATTTCGGGTCGCCAGATTCTTGACGGTCCTCTCATACATAGTGAGATGATTGACTAGTACAAAAAATGGAAGAAAAAGATACTTATTTTTAAAGTTAATATTGAACAGGCCTTTGGTTATGTTAGCTGGAAATACCTCGATTACGTATTACACAATCATTGTTTTGGTCTTATTTGGAGGTCGTAGATTAAAGCTTTCTTAGATTCATCTAGGACTTCCATTTTGGTGAACGGAAGCCCCACTTCTAAATTTTATGTTAAACGTGGTTTAAGGCATGGAGATATGCTCTCGCCATTTTTATTCATTCTTGTCATGGAATTTCTTTATACTGCTTTAATGGAAGCATCCCATTCAGGCTTGATTCGTGGTGTTCAAATTGGAACCTCCAATTTTTTATTTGAAAGGCACTTTATTAAAACTAACAAAATAAACCAAGACATATAGAAACCCCAACGGGACTTGCCCCAGGACGAGGACTTACAGCAATAAGAAACAACAACATACATAATCCTCCCAAAAGACAAAGCCAGACGAGAAACCTAAGACCTCGCATGCTACAAACGCATGCGATATGAGAATGCAAGCACATGAACAAAACTAAGAAACAAGGATGACCCACAATAGCTAAACCAACAAGCCCACCACCCTGGTAAATCTAATTACGTGCAGCAATATCATAAGTCACATCAGGTTTCCACAAAGTGTAGGTCTCATAATCCACTTTTCTCAAGGAAACTTGTGCTTACATCTACTGATCCACTCGAATGATTTAATTTGTATATTCTAGAATACTATTGAGCTGCTCTGTTTTTGCTATTGTAAGACTCTTATGTTTCCTACTTTTAGATTCGGTCGTTAGTAGGACTTCTTCAGAGTTTTACAACCTCCATATGCCAGAGCACCTAATTTTCAGCTCAGGGAAAATAGGTTGGACGGCTTGATACGGTCTAACCGAATTCTAGGGTTGAGATCGATTCTTTTTTGTTTTTATTGTGTGATGAAAGCAGGGTAAAATCATATAATAGAGGAGGTGGTTGGTTTTTCTCTTTTTTGTTTATTCATTTTATTTTATTTTTTTCTTTTTTCTCTGTTTTTTTTTTATGACCCCCACAATAATAAACTAAATTTTTTTTTTTTCATTTTTTTTTCGTTTTTTTGTTCTTAGCTATTAAAAAATTAATAAACTACGCTAATGGTGGATAACAATATATAAAGATTGTGTTTATTTATCATGTATTTACTCCCTAGACTGCTTCTCCTCGTGTTGTTGCTTTGTCACACTTGTGATGATCTATGTAAGTATTTCCTAAATAATGAACGAATTATACGAAACTGCTGTCTATTTAATATTCTGTTAAGGCAACTCACAAGTAATGTAGTATGAAGACTATTACAAGGCCCTTGAGAGTATATTAAATGCATGTGAAATATATTAAGAGTGGATCAACCATATAAGGGGAAAGGCAGTATGAAGACTGTTACCCTAGTTTCTGTCTACACAATTTTTTTTTTTTTTCCAATGTTTTCCTAGGACATTTCAATAGGGATACAGACAAAAGCTAGTTTTTAAAGACAAACATGCATATCATCACAAAGAAGCAACACACTAAGATCTACATTTTAGGTTTCATACAATCATAAATACCAAATAGGAGGTTTAGCCAAGCATGTTATAGATAAAGCAAAAATAGATAAGAATCACACAACAAGACATATTTAATGATTAAATAAGTCTTACTTGATTAGAACATGAATTGAAGGAAGTACAATAGGGTTTTGAGGCCCTAAAATCGTCCCTAACAGCTGCTAAATGAACTAGGGTTCATACCCTCTTTTTATTCTAAAGTTACACACTTAAAACCCTAAAATCGGATTTGTATTTATAGGAAAATCGTTTGCGCGATGTCGCGGTTTAATTCGTGAAGCCGTTCGTTGACAAGAATTTCTAGATAATGGGTGGATAATGCGGGCTGGACGCTCGTGCGATACCTTGTGACGCCGTCGTGATAGGATTTATAACGGCGTCACGTGTAATTTGTGACGCCGTCTCCGGCTTTTGAGGAGAAATTCTTGAGCAATGTTGGTGTAGGTCCGTAGTCTCGTCTGTTTCTTCTCCAAATGAGCCCAAGTCACGTGTATTTCCTCCAAATGCTAAATACTAAAAGGGTACGATTAAGTACCTTATTTTGGAATAAATGCAATGATTTAGGGGTGTTAAAGACCCCCGAAAAATTGTATAAAATGACACTCATCACTTTTCAATATATAAATATGCCGAAGCAACTAATAAAACAACTTCCCAAACAACGAATTGCCTCTTTTTCATTCCGAACCCCCTTTATGAATATAATATCCTTTAGCGAAAAAGGCATACCACTGGTACCAACTTCTCCCACCAAGCAAAAATCCTTATTCCACAAGCTCAAGGCTTCGTAACACAACCCAGGCAGGGATCTACCGGATTCACATACAGTATCATATCTTGCCATAAATTAGAATCAAGATCAATACCTTTTTTGTCAAGCTCCACCCGCACCGGGAGCCTTCCAAGCACCATATAATAGGCTTTATCGTCTTGAGCAAGATAAAGATTGTCTTTTTATTGATTGCTTCAACAATAATCAATGGATATGGAATTGGTCTCATCCCATCTTGAGTGCTCATAATTTAGCATATCTAAATGACCTTCTCAACGAGATCAGTCAAATCGACATCACCTCTAATCTGGATATATTATTCTTGTCTATTGCCAATGACGGGGTCTTTTCTGTTTGCCTCACTCGACAAAAAATTTGACGCGCATCTTCTGCCCTCTATGGGTATTCCGACTAAATGGGACAAAGCCCTTCCTCGTAAGGTAGATATTTTCATGTGGCATTTTATGCTCGATCGGCTTGCTCATAGGTTCAATTTATCGACCCATGGTATTGACATCCCAACGATATCGTGTCCTTCTTGTAACGGATATGTGGAATCCTCTAACCACATATTTTTTTAGTGCCCTAATGCAAAATTATAGAATCTTGTTAATAACTGGTGTGATATATCATTTCCTTCTTTTACTTGATATGAGCATTGGAAGGATTTGTCTCATTCTTGGCACGCGTCTAAAGAGAAGTCCCGTCGCTTAGCAATTATTTTCGCTTATTCTTTATGGTGAACATTGTAGTAACCTGTAACATGTCATATTTGCCATAATCTGATAAAGAAAAGAGAGCATTATTAAAATATTCGATCTTCCCTCTTTCCTGGCTCATCATCGAGGCCCATAATGTCTGTAGTTGGGTTGATTGCTCAAATCTCCCATGTTGATCACGAGTAACGTTCAGAAATTTATGGGAATGTACTTTTCCTCTAGCTGGTTTTGCATCATTATCTTTAAGATATTTGGCTTATTTTGTTACATCCTCTTTGGTATTGTACTTTTTCCTCGAGGCTTGTTTGGGTTTGCATCAAAAACACCCCGGAGTGAAAACCAGTGGGTAGGGATTTTTCTCTTGTCTCGGTTCAGCATAAACGCAAGAGTCGTTTCATCTTTATGCAACCTTACAGTTAAAGTCTTGATAGTATGTAGAATGTGTATTTTGTTTATTCTAGATTTTATGCAATTTTCGGCTCCTAGCAGCCTGTAGCAGCTGTTTAATTAAAATTATGTCGTTCAAAGAAATCAAAAAAAAATAGAACCAATATTAAGAATCCAAAAAGTTTGTGATCATGTTGTTCTTGGCATTTTGCAAGGAAATGTGATATTCATTTTGTAACAAATATTGACAATGTCGTCTCCGTGGTTTTTTCGGTGGTCATGCAATAACAAAAAAGATGCCCTATTACACTTGTAAAATAATTTTTTTGCATATAAACTTGAATTATATGGCTCATATATGTTTAATGCTATACGTATTTATATGCAAACTAATAAAAATATGACCCTTTTTAAGTGGAGACTATGTGCGACGACACCTATTGCACACCTATCTGAAAGGGTAGTGATTTGCACACTCATTTTTTTATTGAGACACTCATTGTACAAGTATACATCGCACACTGTAAACACTGTACAACTTTATTATGCATAAATTAGAGTGTTCCAATCAAAAAAATGAGTGTGTCAATCAATTCCTTATCTGAAACCCCTCTAATTATTGATTATCAACACATGCCCATTAAAAGATTATTTGGAAAAGAATTAGGCCCTGTTGTAGAGGGAAGTGAACTCCATAGGATTTTGGTTTGATCTATTTTAAAATGTTTGGGTATAGTTTTAAATTTGCATGGACCCCCTTAAATGTAAATACGGAAGTTATCAGCAAGATAGCATTGAAGATGGATTTTTTTAAAAAAACATATGATTTATTCTAACAAAGAAAACTATCAACGAGTAACATTTTTCTATATAATTAATAAGGGATTATAGGCATTTAACACTCATGCGAGATAAATTGCACAATTAACTTTTTTTGTCAAAGTATTAGGTTGTGTTGGGCAACAAGAATTTTGGAGCGTTTAGGAGCGGCAAGCGGTAAGCATTTTAGATGAAAAGCTTGTTTGGTAACACCTCAACAAGCGTTTGAATATTGTTTAACCGCTCCAATCTCAAATGCTTCTTGAAGAAGCATTTCAGAACTGCTCCAAGCATTTTGTTATAAAATTACATTTATGCCCTCAAATATAAAATTTATAATTTCTTTAATTAAGTTATATGCCTTTTTTTGTAATTTTACACTTTTTAATTACAGCTTATAGCTACGTTACCAAACACATTTTTTTAAACACACAGCTACTGCTTACTACTCTTGCTAACTGCTTCTGCTACTGCTTCTGCTTACTGCTACTGCTACGTGTCGCCAAACATACCCTTAGAGCTTAAGAACAAAACGTTTTTACTAGTTCATTAAAGATCATTTAAACCTTTATTTGTAAATTACGTATCAATGTTTTTTTATAACAAGGTTTGTAACCCGCGCTACGCTGCGTAGTGCGGGATTTTACGTCTATAACAGCGTTTACAGAGATAAGACTTTAAATGGACAAAGCTACCAATTGTTAGATCTTGTAACTCAGCTATAAAGGGTCTCCTAACTAACCTATAAAAATTCAATTAACTATGATAATTCATAATACAAAACACGTTTTCATCTCAACCATCCCATTTGTACCAGCCCTTTTGCACACCTTCTTAGCAGAGTTACCACTCGTGCAACACATGTCGCACAATCTGGCAAGGCCAAGTCTTCCCTACATTGGTATAGACCATTTATTACAAAAGTTTAGATTAAGTGATCTACAACGGACTTGTAGAAGCTGGGTAAAAAAATTGTGTATGAAGACCTAATAACCTATTTACGTTGATGGTTGATAGGTAGCCGCAGACTTGACGTGCCTGCACTAAGCTTTTGACATGCTCTTTATCTGTTGTATCTCTATTATTCAAGATAACGATATAGTATTATGTGTATGTGAGTCTTGTGTTAATCCATTGCTCTCGAACATCTGAGTGAGTTGGTTGAGATTAAATGTTGAAGGAGGCAATCCTGTCGTCTCGCCTGTCAGTGAAACTACACCATCTCATCTCCCTGTTGGGACGTCATATCCATAAAAGTAAAGTATGATGTTAAAAAATAGATTCAATCTTTCTAATCTATAAGAATATACAGAATTTTGATTGGACCTTTGTACTTTGCTTTTATCTTGTTCTTACGAAAATGTTTGTAGGTAGAAGGAAGGAATGTAATCTGAAGAGTGTACGCTGCAGTAGCCTAATCTGAATATACATTATTTATGTAGTTATCTATCCTGCACTCCTGTAGTAGTAGTCTGATACTAATGTACCCCATTTATAAATCTATAGCCGTTCTTTCAATTATGTTGGACGAAACAAAATGTATCAATACATATAATCTTATATAAATGTTCACCACATTGTACTCAAATAGACCTTCATTGGAGCAATATGAAACATACATGAACAAATTCTGTCAGTTCATATATGAACTTGCACTAAACATCCTAAACAAACGTTGACAAAGCTTATAGTTTAAGCTCTATGCAAAGCTCTTGCATATAATTGCGGTGCATCTTTCGCATATGTTGTTTTTGTGTTTAATCATTGTTGTCGGATCATGATGGAGTTTTGCATTCTATTTCCTTTCTACACAAATACATACCACTTCTGAGTAAGAAGCTGAGGTGCTTCAGGCACTACATCTGCTGCAATTTGATTTTAGGAGAACTTTACTGCGCTTTACAATAACTTATTGCAGGCTAGCTAGTTCATCTTTAGTTACAATTAGATTGCTCACTCATTAGCCTATTGTCCTCAAATTTTTACAAAGATCCTGCAAAACAAAACAAAATCACAGTAAAAAAAATGTTAGTACGACTAAATGCTACCAATTAAACAACATAACATAGTAAGCTACTACTAAAAATATTTTGAAACATAACATATATAGTTGAACATAACTCAGACGTGTAATACCGACTTAACAATGTCAAAGTCATATGTAACAAAATTTTCTAAAAATATTACCCGAATTCTGAAACCCCCTAGACGTAAACACCATTTTATTGTACATGTTTTGTGTTTGGGCCATTATTATTGTAGCTATTTAAACCAAATGTATCAGCCCAACTATTTTAGTGTCTAATTACTCTTAAAAAGTCCAACTAAGGACAAAGCAAATTTCAACAAATATATGTCTTTAAGCTACAAACAGAAAAGTTAATGACAAACAGAACTCAAATGATATTTTGCCAGCAAAATGAATAAGAGTGCAAACACATAATATAATGAATGGGACATGGTTTGTATTTGAAAGTTTGTTTGCCAAGACAAAATGTGACAAAATTAGGCTACTTCTATAGTGACATACGATGAAAAGTTCGTGTAGCAATTAAATTTTTGAATGTTGAAGAATTCTAGTACCTCTATCTATAATCTTGATGTGGCTTACCTCTAATTATAAAATTACGTAAACTACAAACATAAAAGCTGTCGTTTTGGTTATAAAAGTTGTGTACCTTTAGTCTCCTTTTTTGCTTCTTCAGTTCAGTTGATGGGTTCTGAAATTGTTGGCTTTTTGTTGATTGGGCTTGTGTTTCTTTTTCGGCAAGCTGTGTTCTAGTTTCTCCAGCATTTGCTACTGGGGTTGATTGTCTCTTTGTATCAATCGACATCTTTAGAAATAGTTGTCTCTTTGTTAGTTTTCTTGACGTTTCTTATTTGTCGATTGTCTTCCCAGGTTCGTCATCTATTACTATGGGTAATGGCGATGGTGTTCCTATTTTTGGGCAGTGGTTAACATTTGTCGCTGTTTTGGTATATTGGGTGTGTGGTTAAGGAAAAGTAGAGTTTAAAGGGAAGGTTTTAACCTTGGTCATTCTCTTGCGGTCCACTTCCTCCTTCACCACGACTTTTACCAAAACTTAGCATTGCAATGTTCACATACCCAAAGACAATCTCCTAAATCCATATACATCGATGATACACGTGCAATTAGCGGGATAAAAAGAAAGAAACGATCTTTAAAAGAACGAAGAAGACATAATAATATAGAGTTAAATGAAAACAGCTTCCAAGTGAAATAAAATGAAAATTTGTATTCACCTTGGGTCTGAGTTGACAAAGCCTGATCAATAATTGTAAAAACGACTAATAATATGATTCCTTATGTATGGATAAACTAAGTTATCAATTATAAATTTTTAACTCGAAGGCAAAGCGGACCTTGTCATCATACCTTCGGCTACGACCATGGGTTCGATGTCCCCTTTCTTCATAGTTGCGGTGCTTATATAGATTTCTGCTCCTACTGCGACTACGGCTATGCCTTTTTTTGGACCTACCAAACAGCTGAGTGTCAATTGCGTGACAAAAAATAGCAGAATCAGAATAGTGCAACATACATCAAATGAAACCTCCTTACATTAAAATCGTCGCCTTTCTCATCATAATTATTCGGTCTAATCCACGCAATAACCTAGACACAAACAGAAAATTCACACAATTACCAACCCATCCAGAGTGATTTTGCTTGATAACATCAAATGTCATTTGTTCTAAAATGATGTAATAATCATTGATGTATGAATAACCACAAACACCTGTTCATCAACAATCATTTACTCATATAAATCTGTCAAACTTCAGCATTGTAATACAATATTTTCTCATACATAAGACTGATTTTTAAAACTAAAAGCAAAAAAAATACCAGTGAAATTATGTATGTTTAGGCCCCATCTTATTTCCAGTTAGCATCAATATTTTATTTACATAGTATAAGACAGTTACATGTCAGGACATCATTTGCAAACACCTAAAACACTCGTTTTAAAATTTTTTAGTTATGAAGTTAAATATTTTGCTGCATCTGTTACTATACACACGGAAGTTTCAACCTATTTACCAATGAATGGGTTAATTTGGACCGTATGCTATTTCAAACAGGTCAAATTACCTAAGAGGGGGAACCACACTCTCTTATGGGCTTATGGCAAAGCTTATGTTTTTTGTTTTTTGAACCGACAACCTAAGAAATGTGAAACCTAATAGATTTTTATGGAACCAATATAGCTTAAATGGTTTTTTTTAAATACAAATAAAAACTGTAAAGTTCATTCTATCTATTCACCGAATTACTCTAATGAAGTTGAACTTTTGTAGTGTATGATAAATGTTTTAGAATTTCGTCGTTTGTTCTGAAAAAAGATAAGAGTCGTATGCATACAACAGACATGAGCTAAAAGAAACATACATGCAAAAAAATATTCACCTCATCCGCATTTATAATTCCAGATGCTAGTGCCCTGTGAATCTTTGACATTTTTTAACCTTGTTGACCTCAATGTGACCTTTTCCGCAAGCAAAGTCATTTTATTAGCCAAATTCCAATGACAATATGCTGAGGCTCATTTTCAATAGAGGGTCTGAACACCCGGGGGAGCTACACCTGCGCTTAGGAGACAAATCCTGTGGTATCTTGAGAATAGCCGCTCCCAAGCTGAACGTGCAGCAGCAGCTGCACTCATTTAAGAAACCAAAAGTAATTAGTTTAGATAGTATGAACTACATAAATACGTAAATATATCTTACTTTTCTAGAAATAAATAACTATATTACCTCATTCCTTACCTCCGTAGGTATTAATCAGCCAATAGTGCATCAGGTGCTATTAAGGAAAAAGATGAGAACGGATTAGAGCTGGAAGTGATTGCATTATAATGTTTGTGTTTGGCAGAACTGATTGCATTATAATAAAAGATAGAACGATGTCAACTTGGAAGTGAAGGTGACTGACAATAGCAAATGTCCCCAAGTCGTTGTAGTATAGATGGAAGTATGGACTTGCAGCCTCAGGTGCCACGTATAGTCTAAGAAATAAGATCTTGTAGTCAATCCTTTCAGGTAAGCGTTCAAGAATTCGAGGAATTAGAAGCACGTGCCCATATTCAGTGGGACTTACCTATTGACAAATAAAATAACATTCAATTTATTTATAATCTCTTAAGCTGTATAAGATGTGACGTGTAAAATCAAAAGGATCAAATAAACATACATTAATGGCAACAACGCTTGGTGAAATCTCGATCACAATGGGAGCTTTTCATGGCTAACAACTTCTCGGCTTCCCTTAAAAGTTTCCGAGGCCAAATTACCATAGAGGTAGTGCCATCGCCCACCTCGTCATCTTGCAAATTTGAGTTCATTAGTCCTCCAACGCCCTCGCCCACACTGCGTATAACCTGTTCGAAACACAGAAGTCATCATTTTATAAGGATTCTAAAATAACCGTACACAAATAATGTGTGGCAAAATTATTATTGATTCAATTTTCTAGCCGGTAGGTCTTTCGGTTAAAACGCGTATTAGCCTTAGCAACTGAAAAGTATTAGCGATACAGAACAAATTTCTAAAGCGTTACCTGACAAAGAAATAAAGCTCAGTTGATATTTCGAAAGAATAGATGTAGTTTCAATTCAGTTGCATCTTCATGTGAGTCCAAACGGTTTTGTGGGTCTCTGTGCAATAACCTGTAAATCAACTGCTTGGCTGGAAGACTTACCTGCATCACATCCAAATTCACTCCATTTTCCTACTTACGTGACGTATCTTAGAGGTGGCAAAATAAACTGGTTTAAAAGAATTGTACCAATTCTACAGTTTGAATCACGTCATTGTGATTAAACTCTGAGATAAGTGCTCGATAAATCACATATGTTTCCTTGAAAGCACCAGCTTCCGCTACAATAGCATTTTCTGCTATCTCTGCCTAAAATCTCCTGCCATATATTACATCTCATATATTTCATTTCATCAGTTAAAAGTTCTATTCGACACATTCAAACATGAAAATCAATAAATCAAATAATACAAATTGTTAAAACTAAACAGTAGTGACCACTCATACTTGCAATACATGGATAAAACAACTTTTCAAGAGACTGTATAAAACAACTTTTCAAGAGGTTCAGATCGTAATAATCAGTCATATAACTATTGAAGTGCACCTATACCTGGGCTCAAGCGGATAACTTACAGCAGCTTATCCTTCCTGATAATACACTGTGTCATTTCACTATTTGTCTTGAGAGAAGCAAAGGTCACAACATCACACAAAACGGGTAAAGGGGGCCTCACAAATATGCGTTAGCTTTTGGTATAAGTTTTTTTTCAAGAGACTGGATAAAACAACTTTGCAATGTATGGATAAAACAACTTTTCAAGAGGCTCAGATCGTAATAACTTCATAATAACTATTGAAGGTGTCACCTATACTTGGGCTCAACGGAGTGTACAAAAAGCAGCTTATCCTTCCTATAATACATGTTGCCATTTCACTATTGGTCGTCGAGAAAAGCAAAGGTCACAAACACCACACAAAACGGGTAAAAGGGGTCTCACAAATATGCGTTGGCTTTTGGTATAACTTTTTTTGCATTGTTTGGCTATATAAGTTTGTCAATAAACAGTTTTAAGCAGGTCTGTCAAAGACGAAGTGTTTCTATTACCAATAAAAGTGAAAAATTACAAAATACAAATCAATTATAGTTTCATAAGTAAACAAATCACAAATTGACTAAACTCATAAAGTGACATTCATTACTATACTTTTTCATTTTCACCACGTTTCACCTTTGGTACACTAACATCCTAATATCTTACTATATATGTATACGAGTTATATTTCTATGTATATAACTATGCCAGCATGTATTGTCATTAATTTAAGAACCGAATTTTAAAAGAACCACATACCAAGGATTATGACGATAATTGAAATTTAAATAAGCCGAAAAGTTTTCAAATATGCCACAAAAAGTGAGCTTATAAAAAAGTTTCTTTTTTCTTGGACATCACACAACCTCTGTAAGGCCAAAGGAGAGGTACAGAACGCATTCCTTTATTTGTTTTTTTGATCCTTCTTGGACTGCCTGATTTGGGCTGAAATCCTTTTGATGCCAGATCATAATGCCCTTCGGCTCAACACTGTATATCGCCTTCTTCTTTAGAAGTCTACAACATATACAGTTGAGAAAAAAATTAAAGGGTGTTAGGGATTTCATTTTGGAGAAGATTTTTTTATTATTGTGGTTGCAAAACGCAAAAAATCAGACACAAATGTATGGCACACCTTCAAGAAAAGTGAGTATCTATGTGCAGGGATATAACGCTGTTTTAAAAAAGAGATTGAGACCTGCCATATGCAAATGTATAATCTGTTTTGAAATTGCAATCCCGGACACACCCTAAAACGAATCAGAGGGTGTGTACTGTGCATTAAGAAAGTGATTATCTGATTCTTCCAACTGTCTGATCTGATTATTTGAGCGATAAATAATTATTTTTGATAAAAAGATTCTGAAAATCCATTCGGAAGAGAACTCCCTGACCTGCATCCTCTGATTATGATGTTCTATCTTCTTAACACCTACACCAAATCACCAGGTGACTCACGTAAATGAACTGAAATTACTAATTTACATTTGAGACAAATCGAACAACAAAAAGTGTTAAACGAAGAAAAAGAGAAACAACATAATTTTATTATGCATGTAGATGAACAATATTAGCAGTAACCTTATTTTTTAAGCACTCATCATGAGAAACAATTTTAATTTCATGTTTTTGCCTTCCATTCGAATCAACAGGAGCCCACACCATACAAATTCATCAATGCCAACAATCAAAATCATATTGTATCGAGTTATTATACATTAATTTCAGTGCAAATAATTATTATGACTGGCCTGTTGGCCAAAAACATGCCAAATGCAAAGCTGAATTAGGGCGGATTGACAGCCGTTTCGGGGCAGATTTGACATAAAAACAAGATGGATTCCGATAAGAAACATTTTTGAGAACCAAAAATAACCAAGAAAAGCAATAACAACAAAATATATCATGTGGACATTATATTTTCATACCTCGAGTCTCGACGCTTCCGGACTGCCTAAAGAGACAATCGTAATGGTCATCGTGAAAACGCTCTCTAGCGACACTTGAATGAAGCCAACCCGCATCGTTAAGCACGGCTGTGTTTCCTAAATGTTTTTCAGCAAAAGGTAAATGCTTTAATGCCGCCTTTAACATGTTATTCCATCCTTGTTTCATTTTCATCAGAATCATCTTTTGCGTTCTAAAACGGATTGCAAAATAAATATTGTGTTTCAATATGATTCCTAATGAGACCAAAGTTTATATTGGTTTCTATATGTGATAAGTAAACACTGTTGTTTCGCATATGTTTGTATCGGCGTATATAGCGGGCTTATGGCTTCTATGGTTTTCGGCTTATCTTTCAGAAGCTCAATTTTTTGTGGCTTATTTTGAGACTCTTCAGCCTATATAAGTTTTTTTATGTCATAATGAACTTATATACGCCGGAAAGTTTCAAAACTGCCACAAAAATGAGCATATGAAACATAAGCCCAAAACCAAAGGGGTGTTTGTTTCGGCTTATATAGCCGGCTTATGGCTTATTTGGTTTTCGTTTTATGTTTCATAAGCTCTTTTTTGTCTTATTTTGAATCTTTTCGGATTATATAAATGATCATCTAATGACATTAAACCGGTTTACTACTATTCAAAACCATAAAAATTATATCCTAACATTTGACAAATAATGAGTATTCCCACAATACCCGAAAGTTTATAAAAAACTTATAAAAAATCACAATTAACAAAACCCCCCAAATGAGGACAAAACCCTAATTTCAAATTTCAAAAAGATTAACCAAAGGCACAATTCTCATGAAATCCGGGTAAAAGAGACTTCGAGCCGCCATGGCTGCAAACATGTTCTCGTGCCGCCCCGCCAAGATACGGCTCAATTTGAACATGTTGGCTTGTTAAACAGCCTATGAGCCTATCACCATCGTCACGCACCCGTCACTATCGTCACACGCCATGAATAGCGGCAACAAAAGGAGCGGTGGCATCGAAGGAGCATAAGCCGAAAGTATAAGAAATTCAGAACCATTCTCAGCATCAATATCACATCTCAGTGATATGTAATGAAAAACAATTTTAATCACAAATAAAGCCAAACAACCCTTTTTAGAAACATAAAAAAACATAATCCCAATAAAGATCATGAAATCAAACAGTAACGGTTAACTATAAAGATCATGAAATCAAACAGTAAAACATATACCTTTTTTATTTCAAGCTTAATAAGGCCAAAAAATAGGCACCAAAATTATCGGCAACCAAACACCCAATAATAATTCCACTACCGAAACCATCATCACTAACTTACATAATTGATTTGATTTAGGCATGGAAGAAATTAACCGCCGCTGGTATTTTTTTATTTTTTTCTTTGGTTTGATCAAAATCTGCATGTGAGATGAAAGAGAGGATGAATGTGAGAGTTATTGTGTGTGTGGAGGGTTTTTGTGGGAAAGATGAGTCATACGACAGGTGTGAGTAGAAGAGTGGATAAGGTGGAGCGGTGGATGAGAGAAGAGAGAGATGAGGGGTGAAGGGCATTTAACCAAAGAGAGTTGGGTCGGGGCTGGAACCTGTCGAAATTGGCCGGATCTCGCCAGAAATAAACGGGTCAACCCAGTCATTAAATGCAACCCGGGTGACCCGGTACTGGGGATTAATAAAGGTAATAATTTGGGATAATCACAAAAATACCCAATTTTTCTACCCCACTTCACAAAATACCCAACTTTTGAACCAAAAAGCCAAAATACCCATAAAAATCGCAAATTTTGACACTTTTGGAAACATTTGCGAAGTTGAAAAAAAAATCAAAAATTTGCTATATTTTTAGTAAATTTCGCAAACATTTTGCGATATTTCTTAAAAATATAGCAAATTTTCGATTTTTTAGTAATATCGAAAATTTTAGATATTTTCAGAATTATCGAAAATTTGCTATATTTTCAAAAAAAATCGAAAATTTGCTATTTTTCAAAAATATCGAAAATTTGCTATATTTCGTAAAAATATAGCAAATTTTTGATATTTCTAAAATGTGCGAGATTTTTAGTAGAACAAAAAGATGATGAACCCCAGAAGAATGATATTACGTAAATGGTATGAACTCAACGTTTATCAGAAGACGGAAAAGTTGAATTGCTTTCTAACTTTTGATAAACAAAATAGTAGAGTACTCACTCTGTATGCATTTACGTAGAAATCTTCATCGTCTTCTTGTTCCATTGGCACTCTTTCCTGCTTTGGGTTCCAATTATCTAACATTGTATATATACATACTAGACAAACAAGTCGAGTTCACATTATATATAGGATACAAACAAAAGCGACAAAGTTTATTACTGCTGTTTTTATAAGTTGAAAAGCCCTTTTCACAATGTTTTGTTGTTAACTTGTATTTTAGGATAAAACGTTTTTTGCTATAGGAAAAAACGTTCAATTCGTATAGCAAAAAAATAGTGCCAGTAATGGTCTCCAAGGAGCTCCGATACGAACCTGGCATCATCACTACACCCGGTGGCTGCACATTTGGAATCACAAAGACAGTGGTATCTATATCTAGCACACAAGCCCACTCGTTGAAATGGTAACCATGTTCGGGCCTGAAATGAAACTCTTGTGTTTCGAGCATGATATCTGCAGGCTGCAGCTGAATTTATAAAGACTAAGACCATCGTTAAACATGTCGTCTGTCGGCTTTTTCCCAGTCATCACCTCTAGTAATAATATTCCATCACATCTCACTCCCGAGACCATACTCTGCCAATTAAAATAATCAATTAATTTACGAAGCTGTAATCTGTATGTATGTATGTATAAGGTTCATAGAATACAAGAATCATATATTACCTGGAGGGGTGCAAGAAAATCTCGCAAAAAACTAAAAATCTCGCACTTTTTCGATATTTTTTGATATTTTTCAGAAATATCAAAAATTTGCTATATTTTTGCGAAATATAGCAAATTTTCGATATTTTTGAAAAATAGCAAATTTTCGATTTTTTTTGAAAATATAGCAAATTTTCGATAATTCTTAAAAATATCTAAAATTTTCGATATTACTAAAAAATCAAAAATTTGCTATATTTTTAAGAAATATCGCAAAATGTTTGCGAAATTTACTAAAAATATAGCAAATTTTCGATTTTTTTTTCAACTTCGCAAATGTTTCCAAAAGTGTCAAAATTTGCGATTTTTATGGGTATTTTGGCTTTTTGGTTCAAAAGTTGGGTATTTTGTGAAGTGGGGTAGAAAAATTGGGTATTTTTGTGATTATCCCTAATAATTTTATGTCAAAGTATTAAAGTTTACTTATATCAAGTTATCAACAACTAGTTTTGTATGTCAAAAGACAAAGCTTATTATTAAAACTTTAGTGTGTCAATACATGTGTGTTAAAAAAAACTAGTGTGTTAAAAAAAATAATGTGTCAATATATTAATACTTTAGTGTGTCAATGCATGTGTCAAAAAATTAGTTTGATAAACATAGTGTGCCACTACGAACGTAATAGAATTTTATAATGTGTCACTACAAATGTACTAAAATTTTAGCGTGTGTCATTATAAATGTAAAAAAAATTGGTGTGCCACTATATATGTATTATGAAATTTTGTGTGACACTACAAGTGTGTCAAATAAATTTTGTGTGTCATCATATTAACAAATTAAATGTACGTTGAATGTGTCAATATATAAGGATGTGTCACTTTACTAAAATGGTGTGTCGTATGTGTAATGTCAAGTGTGTCAAAATATATAACGATGCGTCACTCTAATAAAAAGATGTGCCAATAGGTCTACTAAAATGCATCAAGTGTGTCAATATGTATACAGATGTGTCACTCGATTAAAACGATGTGCCAATATTTGTGAGCATGTCTATCAAGTGTGTCAATTTTAATAAAAAATGTGTACAACTAATGTATTAAGTGTGTCAATTTTTAATATTTTTAATTATTTTTTAATAATAAAAAATCACTATTTTGAATTCATTCTTGTATTAATTGGTAGTTACAAAACCATTAACATAGGTATTAATGGGAGATGTCGAAACGACTTTGTTAACCCATTGCATACATTTAGTGCTATCAAATTAGTCCTTTTTGAGTTTAAATATTTACATTTTATACACAAAAAGATCTCATCCACAGTTTAGTATTAAATGATACAAGCAAACGGTTTATATACCTTCTTATACTTTTAAATCCTGACTTACATTTCACAATAAGTCACACCTTATATATATAATAGAACCACTTTTTTGTACAGAACCTACAGAACCACTTTGAACCAATAGGAATTTAATGTATTATTAATTTTTTTTATTCAAAAGGGTATAATAGTCAAAACACATTTTATATATATGACCGTTCTTTGCAGAACTATTTTTTTGTACAGAACCTACAGAACCACTTTGAACCAATAGGAATTTAATGTATTATTAATTTTTTTTATTCAAAAGGATATAATAGTCAAAACACATTTTAACTTTTCTTTTTGAATTTTTTAATTTAAAAACGCTTTTTTTAATTTCCTTGATTTTCAAAACTATTTTTTTTATTTTATATTTTTTTCGGTATACATTTATTCAAAAATTGATGTATATGTTTTTTTTAAATATTTTAAATTTACATATGTTTCTTGCGTAGAATTGTTTAGACATCAAACTTATTTTTTTAAATAGTAAAGACACAGATGTTTATGGTTTATATTTTTAAATCTTTGAAACTTATGACAAAAAAATAAACATATACATGTAAACTCTAAAATATAAAACAAACAAAAACATAAATAGTATACAAATATTTGATATAAAACGAAATACAATTCAAAGACAAATGTGTCTTGTTAAATAAAGATGTGCACGTCATCCAAAAACATATGTGCACTCTTCAAATTACATATATGCACGCTTCATTTTTCACATCAAATTCTTTAAAACATATGAACGTCATTCCAAGAACATATGTGCACGTCTTTCAAAAACATATATGTTTGCGGTGACCACGTAAACTCCATAACTAAAGCATCAAAAATACAATTCCTCCTGTAAAAAAGTTAATCATATTAGATGATTAATCATATTAGATCATAACTGTATCATGACACAACATAATTCACAAATCATAAAACAAATTCACGAACACTAAAGCAGTCAAAAACATGAAGGAAGATTAAACTAGAATAAAGACTAACAATTACAACTTACATGAAACTTCTTAAAATCTATTAGATCTTACATCCATTTATCATCTCACATGCGCACTTGTTAATTAGCATAAATAAATTTGGTATACTAAATTTTAAAGATACTTTATGCTATTAAAACTGGTTCAAAATTTTGATTGTGCTTCTTCATTAGAATGGCCAGCTATAAAGATGGCAACACAAAATAATTCTTATAAAAAGCAATACTACATAAAAAAAGCGACATACCATTTTTTCTTTCAAATTACTAAGCTTAAAGGACACTAATTTGTACTTAGAAATCTTGCTACAAACCAGTGAAACAAAGATAAACATATGATTTTACCTTATCATTTACAGATATGCACCATATTGAAAACCTTACAGACGTTATTATTAACCATTTAGCATCATTCATTAAAACATTTTGTTTGCGTGCTATTTTTTTCTCATTACTATGACAGGATCTATCACACCATTATTTATTCGCCTAAAATTCATCATTAAGTAATTTGGTTCCATATGTCTCTACCTGGCCTTGCATGTTCCCTAGTCAATAACATAATCCAATTATCTTAATCTTGAAACGAATCACAGACTTGACCTATTCCAAATAAGTATGGAGATACTTGATACAGGGTTCCATAACTATTGTATTGTCATAAGTACGCGCATTTCAAATAATTCATTATCAAACAATTTCATTGTTTCATTATATCATGAACATTTTTCCTACTCTGAATCACCATTTTCTTCGTTATACTTTAGCATACGATATGCAGAAAAAAAAGCACCAAAAAATGGATTTTAATAAGACCAATTTAAACATCCATCGAGAATTATAAAAACAATTCAAATTCAAGTGATCTCTCATCATAACTTTTAGTCAGTGAGACCTCAAAAGTTTTAAACTCACAACAATACCAAACCGATCAAAAGAACAAAAATATCCAAAACATGTAACTTATTAAAAAATGATTCGATTTTTACAATGACCTAACAGTCACCATGTCATTTATGGCAGCCAAACCAACATGATTATATTCAAAAACCAACTAAATAAAATTTACAAACAAATAAAAGAAATCAAACCCATACCTTGGAAGTACATGAAAACACACCATCCTTTCGGCGCAACAGCTTCCTCTGCCTAACAACGACAACAGGCATAACCTTCCTATGATCGGGCCTCATAGTAGCCATAACCATGTCACAAAACAAGCAGATGGAACAACTAAATCTTCCCTCCACGTCGTATGTAACACCACAAACAACGGTTCATATTAAGGATTTAAGAATCAATCGAAAAACAATTAAATCTAGATGTGAGTTGTAGGGGTGGCGACTGAGTTTTTTTTTATGAATGAGATGGGCGGTTTTTAGGTTAAAAGAGCGTGGGGTTGGATATGATCAGTATTTTTAGGAGTTATAAAATTCCCAAAATGTCCTTCTATACATTACAGGATATAATTTAGAGTTTTTCTTATT
>BQNB010020598.1:1391-65271 GCA_026074375.1 Tanacetum coccineum
GCCTTTAATATCAGACTCAAAGACTCTAAGATTGTTATAGAGATCATCGAAACTAAGAGTATCTACTCCTGGCTTGGTCCTCATTATCAAGGATACCTGGGATGAAAAAGCAGGTAAAGACCTAAGAAACTTCTTATTAGCATCTTTAGTAGAGACACCTGCACCATGAATCTCAAGTTGACTCAGAAGACTCTGAAACCTGTCATAACCTTTGTGCAATCCTTTTGATTTGGATACAGAAAAGCTTTTAAATTGTTGCTTGAGAATGTATTTCTGCATCTTCTTAGATTCATCATTGCCACCAAATCTGGATTTGATAGCTTCCCACATTTCTTTAGCATCAGTCATTTTGTGAAACTTTGTAAATGGTCTTCTGGTATTTCTATAAGCAAGGTGGTTCTTTCTTTTCTTTCTCTTTCTCTAGCCAAAATCTCTTCATCAGTTTTAGGTGGCAAAACCCTTATTTGTCCATTTGTATCTGTTGAGACTTGTACTGGACCATTTCCCTTTTGCATAACTTCCCATATAGGATAATCTGTATGCCCCAAGTAATGTTCCATTTTCATGGCCCATATGTCATATTCACCTTTTTTTAGAATAGGGAGTTTAATAGTTGACCGAGTGTGAGGGGCTTGTTGTGTAGGTGTAACTGGTGGTGGTGGGTTATCATCATGAAATTCATCTTCTCCTGCCATTGAATAGATCTAAAAGGTAAAGATTTATAATAGATCTATTTTGATTCTTCTTACTCAGAGTTTCTCAACAAGCTCTGATACCACTTGTAGATCCCAAGCTAAATAGATCTTTCTAGCCTGTTAAGGGTGGTAGCTAATCTGGATAGATCCAAATTAACTACAAGAGAAACAATGACTATGAACAATATAAGTTATACGGAAACTAACTTATACTGCTAAAAAGAACAATAAATAAAACAGAACTTTGATTACTATTAATCTGCTAGGTTATAGATTACTAACTATGAATATTTGTGAAACTTGTGTATCTAACTAGTGCCGTAGAGTTCCTTTTATACACCAAGGAAACCTTAATGGGCTTACAAAACACGTTAAGTGATCATGCATATCTATTCCTAATATATCTCATGCATATCACTTAAGCAGTATTATCTATATATGCTAGCAGTACTATCTTACTACTAACAGTACTAACTCTACTACCAGTATTAACATATATATTGGCAGTACTAACTATTTATAACTAACAGTACTAACTACTTAGTCTATTTTCTTGAATCTTTAGCATTCTTCACCAGCAGCACTAAGTAGAACTAGCAGTAGTAACTTGTATAAGTAGCAGCACTAAGTTGTAGAAACTTCTGAAACCGAACAGTCAAAATCGAGTAATTTAACTATTTTCATGATAAAATTATTTTAGCAAAAATACTTTTGAACTAATGTAATTATTTTATTTTATAAAAGATGTTAGATGTACTGGCTTAGTTTAATTGTATATGCTTCGACGTCTATATACATTAGTTTGATTGTATATGCTCGAATGAGGGAGTGAGCAATCACATATGTCTCATTCATCGATTTGAATGTGTATGTGTGGTTTTGTCGCCCTTGTTGGTGTAATAATGTTGATAAAGAATACTTAATCCTATTCTTTAGCTTATTCAAGTTAGGAAGTGAGCAATCACAAGTGTCGCGGTCATGGATTTGGGCGTGCATTTATGGTTTTGTCGCCATTTCTGGAATATTGGTATCGATAGAGATTTAAAAGAATGATCAACCCTTAAGCCTTATCATATTCACCTAATTTACCTTTTTAGACTGGTTACTCCTTAGCTTTAGTGGTGGAGATGTGTATCCTTACCAAGCTTATGATAGAATACTCATCATGACTGAGCAATTGAGCGAACTACTAAATGTTACCACATAGATTAGTTAAGTGATTTAAGTGATTTCGTTTCCTATTTCGTGAGGTGTTTGGTTGTGCGCTAGTAATTAAATATATATTGCTTAAAGGAAAAATCCTAGACATTCATTTGGGATACATTTTCATAAGATAAATCTAAAGTCTACTTGAGGACAAGTAGGATTCAAGTGGGGGGATATTTGATGACATCAAATAACGTCACATTGTTAAAATCATTTATCCCATTTATATTGCTCGTTTTGTATTGTTTTATATAAGATTTGATAGTTAATCGCTTATTTGTATTAATTTCAGTAATTATCAAGCATTTGGCGAAAGATGGAGAAAAGAACGTGTTTTGGATCATAAATGATGAAGATCAAGAATGTCTAGTAGCTCTAAAGAATACAACTTATCATTCTAGACGGATACATTATTTCCCAAGACTTAGACAAGACCAAGACCATTGCCTGACTTTGAAGAATACTCCGTATCCACATCAGCAAATACGCCATATAAGATACTTTGGTCAACATTCTGAAGAAGCACGATTTCCATCCAATACGCCGTATCCAGAAGCTCCTATACACCGCATTCAGTGGCGGTTTATGAATATTCTAGAATATAATAATCATGGAGCCCACTCCAAGTTACCCAAATACGCCGTATCGGACCCCTCCAATACGGCGTATCGACCTGTTTTTAGAGCCTATAAATAGGAAACCTAAAATTCGGATTTTAGTATGCATAAGAAGCCTTTAACCACCAAGTATGATCTACATAAGATTTAGAAGCCAAGAAGGTCCTGTAAGTGCCTCAATTTAATAGGAAAACTCTTGTAATCTCTATACTCTGCTATAAACATTCGTAGCATAATGTTTTGTTTATCTTAATCATTCTTCTATGATACTGTGTATTGTTACAATGAGTATGGGCTAATACATTTAGGTATTAGCCATGCTTATGATAATTTAATGTTTGGTTTGTTTATATCAATTGTTTACTCTTTCGTTACATGTTGATTATGTTTATCACTTCATATCTATTTATATTTTGATTATGTGTTTAATCTATCATTCAACTGGATCTAGAATGCATGATGTAGGCTAGAGTCTGAGATAGAACTACATACAACTTATCTTTGTGACTCTGGAATAATAGGACTACAAATGTATGCCCCTATTCTTCCTTTGGTTAAGCGAATAGGTAGACTAAGTGGTGACTTAGGATTACACATAACGTTCTGTTTCCTTGGGTAAGTGCTCAGACCATGGACTACCAGCATATAGATAACAATTGGACATAAGTGGGTAAAGCCTCAATCATCTAGGTTTTGATATTCACTATTGGGAATTAAGAGCTTCTACAAGGTTATACTGCTGATGGACTTAGTACTGCTATTTGAAGATTTGTGCTGCTACTGAAGATTGAAGAATATAAACTAAGTCATTAGTACTGCTAGTTAGTTTATTAGTACTGTTAGTATAAGAAGTTAGTACTGCTTATGTGATATGCATGAGATATATTAGGAATAGATATGCATGATCACTTAACGGGGTTTATAAGCCTGTTAGGGTTTTCCTTAGTGTATAAAAGGAACCCTTTGTCATAGTTACAGAAAAAATCAATATAGAAAAGTCATAGCTATTAGGCAAAACATATAGTTGTTTTGTGAATCATTCAATATATTGTGAGTTAAGAGAAAGATCTTATGTTACTATTACATTGCTTTATTATTCTTTTGGTGTAGAAAGATTAGATTCCACATAATCTTTATATATATTACTCAAGGTTTCTATCATAGTTGTTTTAGATCTATCTAAGATAACTAAAGCTTCAACAAGCTAATCAAAGATCTGTTAAAAAGGGATCAACAAGTGGTATCGGTATCAGAGCTTGTGTTCTAAAACCTTGATTAAGAAGAAACAAACTTGAAGAACTCTTTATTCACACAAATAGATAGATCTAGAAACTGCCTAAAACAATGCTGTTGCAAAGTTGCCCCTTCTAAAACAGGGTGACTATGAGATGTGGAGACTCATAATAGAGCAATACTTTCAAATTCAAGACTATGCTCTATGGGATATCATAGAAAATGGCAATTCCTTCAATCCTGCAGTACGAACAACAACAAATACAGATGGTACCTCTACTTCAACAATACCAGGTCCTGTTACTACTGAAGAGAAAGTCCAAAAGAAGAATGATGTAAAAGCCATAAGTATGTTGCTAATGGCACTTCCAAATGAACATCAATTAACTTTTAATCAATACAAGGATGCCAAGACTTTGTTTGAAGCCATACAAACAAAATTGGGTGGCAATGATGCCACAAAAAAGACATAAAAGACACTTCTAAAACAGATGTATGAGAACTTCAATGCCCTAAGCACAGAGTTATTTGACTCTATTTTTAACAGGCTTTAGAAAATTGTTAGCCAGTTGGCCATCTTGGGTGAAAACATCTCTCAAGAAGATCTCAATTTAAAGTTTTTGAGAATTTTGCCTTCTGAATGGAACACTCATGTTGTGGTCTGGAGGAACAAACCAGATCTTGACTCAATGAGCTTTGATGATCTCTACAACAATTTTAAGATTGTTGAACAAGAAGTCAAAAGAACTGTTACATCAAGCTCAAATTCAGGCTCTCAGAATATGGCCTTTGTTTCAACTCCTAGCAGTACCAATGAAGTTAATACTGCTAATGTTCAAGTTAGTACTGCTAACTCTACAGTTAGTACTGATAGTACTCTTGATAGTACTGCTAACTTGAGTGATGCCACTGTCTATGCTTTCCTGGCCAATCAACCAAATGGGTCTCAACTTGTTCATGAAGACCTAGAACAAATCCATGAAGATGATCTTGAAGAAATGGATTTGAAGTGGCAATTGGCACTACTGAGTATGAGAGCAAGGAGGTATTACCAGAGAACTGGGAAGAAGATCACTATCAATGGAAGTGATACTGCAGGATATGACAAGTCCAAGGTAGAATGTTTCAACTGTCATAAGATGAGACATTTTTCAAGGGAATGCAGAGGTCCTAGGAACCAAGAAAGCAGGGCTAGAAATCAAGACAACTCAAGAAGGACTGTGAATGTAGAAGACATTTCTTCTAAAGCAATGGTGGCTATTGATGGAGCAGGTTTTGATTGGAGCTACATGGCAGATGAGGAAGTCCCTACCAACTTGGCTCTTATGGCTTTCTTAGATTCAGAGGTACATAATACTTGTTCTAACACTTGTCTTAAATCCTTTGAAACTCTTAAAACTCAGCTTGATAAATTAAGAGTAGAATTTAATAAATCTGAGTTTAATCTAGCTACCTATAAAAGAGGTCTAGATTCTATAGAAGAACAACTTGTCTTCTACAAAAAGAATGAGGTTATGCTTTACGACCAAATTATTGTTTTAAAAAGAGATGCCTCATTTAAAGACTCAAAAATCAATGCTCTTAATATTCATATAGAAAAACTTAATAAAGAAAAAGAGAGCAATCATATTAAAATTAACAATTTTGAAAATGCCTCTAAGAGGTTAGATAAATTGATAGGGAGTTAAATTTCTAATAACAATAGAAAAGGTGTGGGGTATAATGTTGTTCCACCTCCACCTACAGGCTTATTTGCATCCCCAACTATTGATTTGTTTGACTCTGGTCCTAAGGAGTTTCAATAGCCCGAATTTGAAGGCTATGGATTTAAGGCAAATAAGGGTGTCTGTAAAAATTCCTCAAATGAGATTAAGAAAACTACTAATGCCCCAATAATTGAAGATTGGGTTTCTGATTGTGACGAGGATGATTATGAAGTAATGGTATTAAAATCTGATAATGTTCAACATAAACCTGAGCAAGCTAATCAACCTAAGAAAGTTAGTGAAAATCTTAAGAAAAACAGAACAAACTGGAATGAAATAAAAACTCAGAAATTAGGAGTTGGGTTTCAGTTTACAAAGAAAGCTTGTTTTGTGTGTAGGAGTCTTAACCATCTAATTAAAGATTGTGATTTTCATGATAAAAAGATGGTACAAAAACCTGTGTTGAACAATGTGAAAAAGGGAACTAGTCAAAGGGAAGTCAAACCAGTTTGGAATAATGCTATGAGGGTTAATCATCAAAATTTCTCTAATTATAGAAGGAATTTTGTTCAAACAATAGTTTTAACCAAGTCTGGCATAGTATCAGTTAGTGCTGCCAGGCCTATTAATACTGCTGCACCTAAATCCTTTGTGAATGCTGCAAAAACTAGACCAAATGCTTTTCAGAAGTCACATTCACCATCTAGGAGACCTTTTTACCAACAAACAGCACTTAAAAACAGAAATTTGAATGACAAAGTTAATACTGCTAAGATAAATTCTGTTAATACTGCCAAGGGAAACAGAGTGACAAGTGCTGTTGGGGAACAAGGGATTAATGCTGTTAAGTCCTCAGCATGCTGGGTATGAAGACCTAAAATTAATGTTCTAGATCATGTCTCCAAAAATAGTGGATCATACATTAGTAAGCAATTTGACTATGTTGATCCAACAGGCAGACACAAGTCAGTAATGACTTGGATCCCCAAGAGAAACTAATTCTCTTGTGAGCAGTATGCAAAATGTTTTGGATTGTGTTTCTTTGTGCTTAACATTTTGCAGGTTTAGAGCTTAAAGGGTATTTGATATGCTGATTTGGTGAAAATGCTGTATGGTTGGAGTTGAGGGGAGGATATTGATGATAGCATGAATGTCCTTTCAGTGTTGGTTGTACACCACACAACAAATGGTCATCAATTCACCATGTCTAATAGACAAGAAAGAATTGGCTATTCCAGGGCAAACGACAACTGGTAAAGAATTCTCAAATCCGTTGATGGCTGATAGTTTGCCAAAAACTATACTTCCAACTAAGTTTGTGGAATGACTTGAGGTTAAATTTGGAAAGAAATGGGTCAAAAGTAGTATTTTAGTTTGGTTAACAGTTTTTGAATTCTATTTGAAGAATACTAGTAATCTTTGATATTATAAAAGAACTAGAGAGAGAAGTGGGTTGGAAAGTTTCTAGAGAGAGAAAGATGATAATATTATTATGTGTGTGAAATGAGAAACAAAACAACCAACCACCCTCTCCAAGGCATGGAGAGGGTATATATGCTACAAAACAAGGCCGACCATGGGCCTTAACGGGCTTTTCCATTGGGCCTTGGCCAGACTAGCTTACTAACAATCATATAACAAACTACGGGCTAAGACTATTATAACTTAGAAGTGACACGATACCTTTCCGTGGTCTAACAATCTCCCTCAAAGGAGGTCACTCTTTTACAAATTTAAACTAGCATACTATGACATATCTTTAGTCTTAGCTCATAAACTTGACTTTCTCTTATGAATAGATGTAGTAATCTTTGACTTTAGGCTCGAGATTGTTCCTTTATCTTTACTGGATCGAGCTTGTTCCTTTATCTTTAACTTGTATGTGAGAATGTGATCTTGAGCATCTTGAGATCATCAACCAAGCATAATCTCTTCGCCATCTTAATGAACTTTGCCATCTTGTGAAACTTGTGACTTTGGACCGACATGCTCATACCTTTCTTGATTTGTTGACTTAAAAAGCTTTAATGTTGCATCTTTCTTGAAATTCTTTAACTTTAACACTTCGTCACTTCAGTGACGGAAACTTCTTTGAAATTCTTTGACTTTAATACTTCGTCACTTCAAGAAAGACGTACGGTATCAGAGTAGCGGAAGTCTTGAAACATGTACTTGAGCTTTCATGATGTCTTTATGTTTGTCGGTCTGGTATGAGCATGTGGCTATGAATCTTGTGAGTCAGCGGGAAACAGGTACCTTCACCACCATCTTTAAGTTTCCTGCAATAAAACAGTTAGCAATAAAGCGGGGGGACAAATATGGCTTTGTCATTCGCCCGTGTTTGGTTGGAGTAACCTTCGAATCCGTGAGGATCGACCTGTGATCAGGTAGATTCAATTTAAGAAGAATCTCCTTGACAGGATTTCCAGCTGAAGTATAGAATCTTTCTAACACATGTGTATTAGATTCATCAAACTCAGCATGTTCTCATTATCGGAACGTCTCAAAGCAGACAACACGATAAGAGTGAACCAGGTTAACTATCTCATGATTGAAATAGAAAAATTCGATTTGAAAATCCCATCAGTGTCACTTGCAAAGTGTTTGTGACACAACCGATTGAGAGGTTAATCATTTCAAAAATTATTCCTCAATCGTCAATTCATATCCTGCCGGAACAAGTTTGATTCTTTTAGAATCGCCATCATTTCTATTCTAGTTTTCACAAGTTTGATTCGTTATAGAATCGTAACAGACATATTAGGTTGCGGTTTCGTTTTGGAGATGTGTATGGTCGAGTTTGTGTTGGTAAATGGGTCGGGAAATTTCGGGGATCGTATTTACCATCCTCATCCCCGTTTCTCAGCCTCATTCCCATCCCCGTCCCTATCCCCATCGGGGAATCGATTTACATCCCTATCCCCGTACCCAATGGGGATCGGGGATCCCCACGGGCAGGGACGGAACCAGGACACAATTAGACCAGGTGCATTTACGAAAATTAATACGAAACGAGGAACAATTTTTTTTGGGACCAGGTGCACTTAGGAAAAATTTAACAAAATTTAACACTACCCTACAAAATCTAACACTACGCCGCAAAATTTAACACTACGCCGCAAAATTTCATGGGGGTCCCGGGACCCCCCGGGACACCCCTGGTTCCGTCCCTGCCCACGGGGATTCGGGGATTTTTCGCCCTTATAAATTGAGCATAAAAATTACACAACTAAACGCAAATATAAAGAATTGACCTACATAATATCTTAGAACGCATACGTTGTACATAGTTTGATTAATTAAAATGTCATTCAACTTTAAAGCATCGTAAATGCTAAAATATCACATATACTATATAAATAAAATGAATCGAATGTGTGTATTCGGAAAAAAAAATATTAGTTGAATAATATGTAGTTAGTACTTAACATTTTAAAAGTAGTCGATTCATTAAATATGGCATATACATACAAATATACTTCAACTATAATACTTGTCAATACTTACTAACTTATACATATGCATGTACATGTAGTATTAATATACAAATAATTTATATATATATTTGTACATTAAAAAGTTTAGGGTCGGGTACGGGGCCGGGGATTTATGTTATCCCCATCCCCGGTTTCATAATTTGGGGATTCCCCGTCCCCATCCTCATCCCCGGTCAACTCGGAGATTCCCCCGTTAATTCGGGTTTGGGGATCGGGTCCCCATCACACACGGGTTTTATTGTCATCCCTATTTTTAAAGAGATTTGATTCGAAACTATTGTCTTTTAGTTTATCTAGGCTCACCGGGGCTAATGCGAACCATTGGTTACTTCGGCACCATAACGCATGGTACTCGAACATTGGCTTGAGGCAATTTCTTTATCTATTCTTACCTTGAAAATTGTCCGCTCATAGTACGACGGAGTTGCCAAATTATAGCTCGACGCACAGTTTAATGGCTCGATATGGACTTGATAGTGGTGTACGCACCATGTTATATGCGTGTGATTTATAAGTGTCATCATGTTTGCTTTTACGTTGTAACATTTTCATAACATAAATTATATTTTACCTTGTAACATTTTCATAACATACATTATAAAAAATTACACTTCATGGTTATAGCATGATCCTATTTTATATTATTCTATTTCATTTTCTTTAAAATAAAATCAATAAACAATTTAAATAAAATAAAACATCACAATTAATTAACTCAAAATTTATACATTTTACAAGCTAATAAAACAAACGACCGAAAATATCAAAAGATTTACACTTTGAGAGTTTTTCATTATCACCAAAAGCTCCCCCTTAACATGTGCATCGATATCGTAGCACATGCTAAGCGTAGAACGCACAAAGTCCTTTTTACTTAATCACATATATTTACAAGCATGTTCCGTTTAATCACATTTTCTCCCCTTATCTAAAATGTTAATCCCTTGATATTTTGGATATCAATTGATTAAAATTTCAGGGACAAAATGTTACATATTAACTAACAAGAACATTTTAATGCTCCCCCTCAAAATTTGAGGGTATATAAGATAGTGTCGAGTACAGAAATTTGAATTCTTTTGAATTTACTAAGAAATTCTTGAAAAGTTTACACTCGAGCACTCCTTATGATTACCATAAGTCTACACTAATTATTCACAAGATTATTATGTACGATGTTTGACTTGAATGATGAGAACATCATATGATAGAATCATATGGTTCTTTTATCGCAGCCGTAGGTCTCCTTCGTACAATCTCCCACCAACAAACTTTTCCAAGCTCCTCATTAACCTTCTTTCTTTCAAGAGGTTGTCAATCTGATCTATCTCTGTCCAAGCACTCTTCAGCGTTGCTTCAACTTTCTTTCCAAGTTATGAAAGTCTTTGCATCAAACTTTGAGGATAGAACAGATTCATATACATATGTAACTTGAGCTTGTGTGGTTGGTGATGTCGGTATTGATGTTGTCTTAGCTTCCCCCTAAACCAGCAATCCTTTCTTGAGTAGATTTAAAACTTTCTTGCAAGCCGCATCAAGCAGTCTTGATGTATAAAGCCTAGATATCCAAAGTACACAATTAACTCGAAATCGCAACACCAAAGTCAATTAAGTCCCGGATGTCCGTATTTCTCCTTACATGATAGTGATGATATAAATTGTAACACCAAAGTCAACTAAGTCCCGGATGTCATAATTATTCCCTCTAAGTAGTTGAAATGATAACACCTAAGTCAACTAAGTCTAAAATGTAGACATTTCTTCCTGCAGGATACTGACTATTTAAAGGAATCATCATACCTATGTGTACCTCATTCATTAAACAATTCTACCCTTTTAATAATAAGCTTAGTGATTAACCATTTGAGGAAGCCTTTATTAAATCAGTAACCAATCTTCTCACGCTTAGAATAAATCTTCTTACAACACTTCCCCCTAGTATCTTAAATGAAGCATACTTGAAATCACAAAATATCTTTACCCCTATGTAGTTGAAATAGTGCACCCAAAAGTAACAAGCTAAACACTGATTTTCTCTGCGGTTATGACATTTGTCTTCCCAGAATGACCTAAAATGAGAATAGGGTATGAATTCTATCACGTGTATTCATTATCTTTCTTGTATATCTATTCCTTCCCCCTTGCTAGTTTCGATACCTCAGAATCAGCAAAACCTAGTACGCACATATACTCGAGATCGTGTTCGAAGAATTGATAAGCTTAAATCTATTCCGTAAGAATCAACTAAGTCTTAAATTACAAATAAGGTCGCATAAAGTTTTTAAACACAGAACATCTAAAGCATTGTGTAGTTAAAAATCCATAACACCCCTTAATTATGAATCCGTCATTATACAAAACTTTCTTCGTTAATCCATAACTTATTTTTGAAAGACCGTTTTAAAAGATTATTGATGACGGTATCTCCCCTCAAATAATGACCCGTTTTCTATTTAAAGAGCTGTTGTCATTGTTTGAGTGGTCGAATTGTCTTTGAAAAATCTTTTTGTGATTACTGAAAACACTGATTCATTGTGAAGACAACTTTTTACCAAAAAAATAAGATTTCTCTTATTTTAACACATAAGCGCACTGACACGTACACTTATGGAATATAAGAAGCACGGGTTGTGATGCAAAGTAATCACAAGCCTTTGCATGGTCATAAAGTAGACCATGCCCGAGAATAAATTCCCGTTGAGAGGTCAAGTTTTCTTCTTGAAATACTTGCCTTTAAGATGATGACCGGGTTGCTATCTGAAATAATAGCAAGCCATTTGGCATGTTTTGAAAACATTTGAACTTCTGCTCGAACTTCATTTACAGCCTCGTATCATTATGGTATGAGAAAAAAGGGGGGGGGACATTTTTAAAGACCGAAATGTTATCGATTTCAGAAGACCATGCCATTTTACATCTTATTTATATTTACTCATTTTTAATTTTTCTTAGGTTTTTAAAAATTTTGTATTTTGTTTTTAATAAAAATTTGAAAATAATAAATCTTTGGTTTTTATGGTTTTTAAAATATAAACTTAAGATACAGGATATTTGAAAATAGAGTACCACTACTATTCATCAAACTTCATCTGCCTATTGTTCCAAGAGTCTCCGACGTAAACTTCGCTTCGCATTCCTAGCTGTGTTTGATCAGAAATTCAATTCTATTTCGGCCAAAGATTAGTAAGATGTCTGCCACGTAGATATCCGTAGTGACTAAGTAAAGTTCGATACCCCATTCTCAACATCTCCTTGATAAAGTGGAATCTGACGTCTATATGCTGGATCTGGAATGTTGAACTTTACCACGCATAAGGCAATAGAAGCTTTTGTGATCACAGTACATTGGAATTTTTATTGAATTCCAAAGCCAATAGTCGGTAAGTCCTGTGATCTCATCTAAAGGATTTGAGCTCACAGCCGACAAACAGTTCATCACTTATGTACTCGATATCACAGCGCTTTCTGCCTTTTAACGACCAGCTAACAAGTCTATCCACCCAAAAGTTGCATACTACCAGAAGTGCTACAGCATGTATCTTGACAACCAGCATGATCCACATCTACAAATGCTGTTAGAGCAATCGAAGAATCCTTCAGATACCATAGTCCCCGATGTACAATTCCTTTTAAATACCGAAAGATCCTTTTTACCACATTTAAGTGCTTTTCGGTAAGCCGAGCCTGATACCGGGCACACATGCATATAGCAAATTATAGGTCAGGTCTACTGGCTGTAAGATAAAGGAGGGTGCCAATCATACCACGATAGTGTGACAGATCTACGGCTTTCCATTCTTTATCCTCATCCAGTTTGGATTTCTCCACCATTGGAGTATCCACCGGGTCACAAGAGTCAAAACTGTATTTCTTTAAAGATTCAAGGGCAAATTTTGACTGGTTAATAAAGATGCCTCTGGGACTTTGAGAAATCTGTAATCCTAAGAAAAATGAGATTTTGCCCATCGTTGACATCTTAAATTTTGAACACATGATTTTAGAAAATAGATCACAAAATTCAGGTGTAGATGCAACAAAGATAATCTCATCTACATAAATTTCTACCAGAAGTAATTCCTTGCCGTCTCTGCAGATGAACAATGTAGGATCCACTGAACCTTTGGAGAAGTCTTGGGATATCAAAAACGAAGACAACCATCATGACACCACGCGTAAGCTGTTTCAACCCCATAAAGAGCTTTCCTTAGCTTATACACTAATTGGTTTCTTTTATCCATGAACCCATCCGGCTGGCTAAACATAAACCTCTTCCCGCAATTACCATTTAGAAACGTAGTTCTTCACATACATTTGGGTGGGTAGGACGTTTATACGACCATGTTCATATACAGCAACGGAGCAAAAGACTCTTCAAAATTGATTCCCTCCTCTTAAGGGTAACCACGGGCTACTAATCGAGCTTTGTTCTTCAAAATTCCTCCCAGTTCGTCTAGTTTCACTTTGTAGATCCACTTCAAAGTAATCACCATAACTTTGTCTGGTCGGGGTACGAGCTCCTATACTTCAAGTCGTTCGAACTCATTAAGTTCTTATTACATTGCTTCAATCCAATAGGCTTGAGTCAAAGCATCCTTATACGTCTTGGGTTCAACAGCAGTGAGGAAAGCATCGTAGTAATAGAAAAGAGCTTGCTCATGTAATTGCAACCGAGTGGAAACTAATCTTGCGAGTTCACCGATTATGTTTTCAAGTGGATGATCCTTAGTCCATTTGCTATTATGTTTATAAATTTGGTGATCAGGGTGCACAATTGTATGAATAGAATTCGATGATGAAGATTGATCAGAGGGGATTTCTGGAATTGGAACACCAAAGTACGGATCATTACCCATATGTGCAACTTCAATATCATGATTATCTTCTTCAACATTGTTCGGAATGACGGGAGGTTCGGTTTCGGGTGTTGTTTGAGAATTACTTGGAGATGGTGCATCTTGGTCAACTGTAGTTGATGAAGGTGAACCGGTTGAGTCAGCAAGAACTGGAGCAATTACTTCATTAATTGGAGCAACAACTTCAGGAGCTGGATGATCAACACTAGGTGAAGGATTGAGAAATTCATCGAACAACGGTTGAAACAGCATATCCCAGTCAGTTCGCGAAGGTGGTACAAACGGTGTTGAAGGATGAGGGTTTGGCACGAGTCCTGAACTGATTGTTGCAGGAGTCATTTCATGAAGTGCGGGTCCTGAACTGCTGTGTTCAGAAGCCATTGCAGTCAGCTCATCAAAGTCAACGTGAATGGTTTCAATTATTCGTCTGGTACGTCTGTTGTAAATCCGGAATGCTTTCTTCGTGGGTGCATAGCCAATGAAAATACCTATATCGGCCTTCGGTTGTAACTTGCCCAAGTTCTCGCTATCATTCGTTGGGTAGCAGAGTGCACCAAACACATGAAGATACGATAGGTCGGGAGGTTTGTTGTGCAGAAGCTCGTATGGTGTTTTACCATGTCGACGGCGTATCATGGAACGATTTTGGGTATAACAGGCTGTAGCAACCGCTTTGGCCCATAGAAATAAAGGAGCTTTTGCATAAATTAACATAGTGTGGGCTGCTTCAATTAGCGTACAATTTCGTCTTTCAACAACACCGTTTTGCTATGGAGAGCGGGCAACAGATGTTTCATGAGAGATGCCAACCTTCTCATAATATTCACGCAATGTCTGATTAACAAACTCAGTTCCATTATCTGTTCTGATGCGTCGGACGGTTTCCTTAAGTCGTACTTGGATCATCTTTAAAAAATTGATAATAAAAGCTGGAGCTTCATCTTTTGATCGCAAGCATTTTACCCATGTAAATCGAGAGTAATCGTCGACAATAACAAGGATGTACTTCTTTCCATTGACACTCGCGACACGCATTGGTCCACACAGATCCATGTGCAACAGATAGAGTTTTTCTTGATTGGTGTCCTCAGATTTGGGTTTGTGGGGTTTCTTCGTGCTCTTGCCTAAAGCACATGCAGAACACAAATGGTCCTTTTCAAACTTGAGCTTAGGGAGACCTCGAACAAGACCATGTATGGCAAGATGGTTAATAGCTCTGAAGTTCAAATGAGAGAGACGGCGATTCCATAACCAAGACTTAGTTTTAGAGGCCTTTGACAAGAGACAGATAGGAGAGGACGCCATCATATCCCCAAGAGAGAGTGTATAAAGATTGTCCCCTCGAGATCCAGTTAATAAATCAACACCTTCTAGATTGCGAATGTAGCAGGTGTGTTGACGAAACGCAACTTCGAGGTTGGAATCCCAAAATTGTCCCAGGCCCAAGTCCTTCAATGTAATAAACCCTTCAAATTGTAACATTCCCAATCTGATAGTCTCCATAACCCATAATCTTTGCAACATGATCATTACTGAATTTGACTGTACCAAAGAATTTGCTGACGAAGTTAGTGAGCTGAGAGCGATCTCCGGTTATATGCTTGGAGCAGCCAGAGTCCAAATAGCATAGGACAATTTGGACGACTTGCATTCATCAAGAGAGGAAGATGGAACATTGGAAACTATGGATCCCCGGAATTGACTGGGTTCCGAATTGTTAGCAGTTACAGATTTAATAACCTTATAATTGTTAACAGGAATACTAGTTTTAGACTTCCTAGGTTTCCTTGAGTAAACCAATGTGACGACAGGTTTAGGTGTTTTATTATCTAGAGCAGATGATTTCCTAAGGGGCACTTCAGTAGTTGTGGTAATCCTAGTTAAAGGGCACCCATTTCCTACTATAGTGAAGGTCCGACCAGTAGGTCTCCAGATATATCCAATATTGGTAAACACCTTTCCTGTTGGTTTCCAAACTTTTCTCTTTGAATTTTTCTTAACAGATCTAGATTTAGCACGAGCATTCACATTATTGATAAAATCAAGAACACACAAATCATGATTATCAGAAAGCATGCAACCATTACACTTAAGACATTTAAGTTCATAATTCGCATTAAGCTTGGAATGCTGCACTGAGCAGTTCTTTAGGTGCAACAAAACAGTCTGTATTTTTCAAACTAGTATTTAACTTTCCTAGGGGGAGTTTTACTTTATTCTTCAAATTTCTACTTTGTGTTTGCTGAATCTTATCTTTTTGTATTGCCTGAAGGCTGTGATCCGCTAGCACTAGTAGACTGTTTTACTCCTGTAGAAGACAACATAGGTGTGTTAGAAGCTAGGTTTGAGGTATGGGTTGTTTTTGTATTTCTTGAGGATGTGACGAGATCAGTGAATCTAACTCTTTTGGAACTTTGTCATTGAGGCACAGCACTATTTGTTCTCACAGAACTGTTGATACTTGGGACAGGTTATTACTGATGTGTAGAAAGCATCTCCTGAATTAGTTTAGTATACTTACAGGCAGATTCTAAGAGTGGTCTTTGGGATAATTAACTTTAATATGATCGACTAGATCCCTAAGAACTGCGGCTTCTTCCTGAGAATGCTTAATATAGGCAGAGTGAGCTGTCCTTTTATTCAACAATTTAGGGGTTATTGGTTCCACATTAACTTGATGCAACTCTGGATCACTAGGGTGGTTTGAAACATTATTGTCAACTAGGGCTTTTCCTTTAAGTTTCCTTAATTCATCCTTAAGTGCTGTTATTGCCAAAGCCTTTTCCTGAAGACTAGCATTTAAATCAGAAATTTCCGTAGACTTTATATTGACTTTGAATATTAAATCATCACATTGTTCTTTTAATCGAATACGTGCTGGTTTAATCGAGTCATAAAGTTTCTTATAGGTCTGTTTCAAATGCTCGTTCTCAGCAATAAGCTTTGTCACCCTATGATCCAATTCAATATTAATGGTTTCAATCTCTTCGAAGTCCTGTTTGATCTTATCCTTATCCATTTTCCACTTAGAGATTTAATTCTCTCTTTTAACTTCTTAATTACCATGTCTTTCTCTTGGGACTGAGCTTTCAATTCATTTAATTCAAACAATTGATCAAAACTTGGAACACTTTGATTTGAAACAGAATTTTCCCTTTGAAAAATTTCCTGTTTAAGTTGAGTGTCAACTTCTAAAGAGATGCAATGTTTTTCAAGAATGGTAAAACTTTTGAACAGTTTATCGTAAGTTTTCCTTTTAACAAAATCCGTTTGAAGCTCAGTCTCAAGTTTGAGACACTTTTGACATTCATGCACATTCACAGAATCATTATCCACAGAAGAATTAACAAGTAAGTTCACAATATCTTTGCCGATCACTTGTTCCAAGAGTCGTTCATTTTCGTTTCAAAATGATTCATCTTTTTTAACTTCAAATGTTTTTGATCTTCAATACGATGTTGTTTCACAGCTGTTCCATTGATAGAAGACATTTTGGACATCAAAATGTTCTTCAACCAATAATGTTGTTTGAATGTGCTAAAATAAGTCCTTCAGGGCTTGTACAAAGGAATTATTTAATCCCTAAAACAAGCTTTTGTATGTTCGAACCCCACGAACCTCAGTGATAGTGTGGGTGTGGTCCTTTCATTACTACCTCATCAAATGTTAGCAAGATGGTGGGGTTTCTTTAAGTTTCTTCAAACTCGTGTTAACCATGCTGAACTTTAGGAAGTTCTTTTGGAACCTCAACATTGGTGGGTCTAATAGAAAGTGTGGGTTCTGAAGAATTCACAGAATTCTGAGACCAAAAGGCTTGTTCAGCAGATAATTCAGTTTGTGGAACAAATCGTGTTGGAAAATTTTTATAAAGTTGGTTAAGAGCAGCATAATCTATTAGTGTGGTATCAACTTGCTTTTTCTTTTCTAACATTATGTTATCCTTATGTTTAAATGACCATTTTAGAATCGCTCTCTTCCAGCAAGTGCTTAAGGTCTCTTCTGAGTCAGGGTTCAACAATAGGTATTAAGTTTTGAACAATAATTCACCAACATTAGCTTGGTTTCGACTGTGGAGTTTCTGCAGAGAGAAGGGATTGAAAACCTAGAGCTTGTTTAGTGGTATTATCATAGAAAAACTGAGGTTTCGTCAACATGTAAACAGTTTGTGCGATTGATTCTTTAAAAACAATATTATCTAGTTGTTTGATCTACTTTTCTAGAGCTATTTCTCTATCAATGTTCCTATATTCTTCTTTCTTAAAATCATTTTTTAGAAGAGTAACCATTTGTAATAAAGAATTCCTTTTCTTTTAATGTCTGAAAGGAGTTTGATTAAGAAGATCATTCTCTACACGTCTTGTAGAACATGTGTATGAAACGTTTTCCTTACTCCTTAAGTCACATTTGGTCCTTCTTCAAACTTTAACTTGTTCCTTCCTATCTTTAAGCTCAGCAGTTAAGGTATCATTGACACTCTTATTTTCCAGATTAGTCTTGGTACAATTAGCTACTTGGGTTTTAAGCTGTTCAATCACAGATAATATCAAATCATCTTGTTGTGCAGAGGAGTTAGACTTCTGAACAGTTGCTTGTTGTGATTCAATCACATACTGAGAATAAGATGATATTGCTATCACTGGTTATTCAAGTCTCTTAATGATTAACAAACATTTGACTGTTGAGAGTCGAATCATCTGCCACAGCTTGATTACACATTTATATATTCATATTATATGATTGTGTACTCTACAAGGCATTCTGAACAATAATGAGATAAATTCGTCATGAGAGCAACTTTGGCAGAGTTGAGTTCATCACAATCAGAGTCATATGCATCTAAGTCATCTGCTTGATAAGCAGCTTTCGTGAGTAATGACAGTCTGTGTGCTTTGACCTTCAGGAATATATGGATCCGCCAAAAAAGCTAGTTCCTCCTCATTTAGAATTTGACCATGTGCTTGAGCTTGTACCATCAACACTTTCTCCTTAAACCACGAATCATCCCTTTTTCTCTTTGGTTTGGTGCACTATCTGGACATGTGACCTTCCCCTTTGCAGTTGTAGCAAATAATCGTCCTTTGTTTTCCAGAATTGCTTCCACTTGCTCCTGGAGTGTAAGTCCTTGAAGTACCCGCAGCAAAAGAAGTTTGTTTCTCCTGGATTGGTTGTAGTGTCACTCTTCCGTTATTGATGGTAGCTTGTTGCCTAGGGTTAGACGAGTTTCTCAGCTGATTATTGGTAGTGGGATAACGGGAGGTGACAACTGCAGTCAAAAATGGCATTATGTGATTAATGGCATCAATGGGATCATCACCTTTCTGGAATACTGGAACAATTAGACCGGAGTCTTGTTGGGAAAATTTAGATTGTTGGTTAATTTGGAGAGGATATTCCAATTGAGGGATGGATGATGATGGAGACATAGCGTTTGTTGGTAAATTGATGGATTGAAAATCATTGGATGGATAGTTACTTGAAAGAGGTGTCGATGATTGATGAGTTGGTATTGTTGAGACTGTTATGGGTGAACCGTACTGTGGGGAGATGGGATATGTTGAAAGGCTTTTGGGGTGGTTGTTTCACGTTCTTTTATTTTATTTGGGTTTCTTTTTTTTTTTTTTTTTTTTGTTTTTCACGTTTGAAGTTGAGTGTTTGGTATGTGTGTTGATGGAGTTTGATAAGGTGACATGTGTTATTTGGTGAGATGCATCTAAAGATAGGGATCAGAGTTTCGTTCATGCTATCTAACGAACTTCATTTGACATGTCGTTTCATGTGTTCCATGTAAGCATGAAGCTGATCAAAACTTGGTATTATGCAAGTCTTTGACCACTTACTCAGTAACAAAATTTGCTCCATTCTCAGGAAAGTGTGTTCAGAAAATTGGTTTGAAACTTGAATTGCTCTATGGTGGATCTTGTAGATGTTTTTATCATTGCGTAGCAGTGTGAACGCTCAAAGTACTACTGTGTAACGCCTCTCCTTTCTTGTAAGTGGAACTTATCAAAAATTCATCGTACAACTTAACATTCTCGTTCTTGCTTTGTTAACGTACGTTCTTTGCATGAGCAGTTTAAATCTTCTCCCAAAGATCCCTGTCTACCCGATGTTGACTCACAAGAGCCTAGATTTCTGTTGGATGCCATTGGAGAATGATTTTTGACCTTTGCAGGGGTGAGCTTAGTATATTCCTTAAGTCTTGTTACACCACCATCCACTGTGATTGATGGCCAGACGAGCGGAACTTTTCAACGAAGCCAAGGATCATTTACCATGTGTTCTATTCTATATATAAAATAAATCTAAGTCTATTAGTAGATAATAACCTCTCAATCACAACGTACTCATGGACAAAAAGAACTAACTATAATTATTACTGTACTTCAATTTTTTGACCTGTTATAGTCAAACGATTTGTTTTCAACTTTTCCACAAAAGGCCTCAAAGCAAGGCAAGGCAAGGCCATTAACTAAAGTGTTATGAATGTTTGTGTTTTATATGTTGTAGACCTTGATCTTTACATGATGAAGAAGAGATAATTGGGTCATAATAAAGGGGAAGAAAATGAATGTCGTCTTCCCATAATTGCTATAGGAGATCGACCAACAACTAGTATTTGTATCGAGCTTCTATTCTACTTCTCTTTTTTACCGTTATAATTAGTTTTGGTCATCTTTTACTTTTATATTATGGAAATTGCTAAATTTAGTTTTAAGGGTTTGTTCAAAATGTTACACGCATTGAATGCTTATATCTTCAATAATAACTGTTTATCTCATGCATTTAACCTCATCCAACTGATTATATCTCTAATACTTTATAAAGCATTTACCCCATTTTAACAAGCACCAGAATCCCTTACTTTGTTTATTTTCTATTTAGAACAAAATCACTTATTTCCATCTCATACCAGCCACACATACATAAACATAACCACCACTACTTTATAAAGTATTTAGCCAATTTTTAAAATTAGAAGTACTTAAAATTTTAAGTAAAAAAGATTCCTATAAAAAGAAGTCTTAAGAATTCAATCAATATACACTTATTTCAACATTTAAGAATTTAAATCTAAAGTTGTAACAACCTAAAAAACTCATTTAAACAGTTTGGAAATTAAATATAAATTTGTAACAGCCAATGTAAATGTTTTGTAACAACAGCCTATTTCATAACCCATTTTAACATTGCATTATATATATATATGAATATGAATATATGATGCCCCATAACAAGAACCAGAATCACTTCCTTTGTTTATTTTATCTTTAGAACAAAATCACTCATTTCCATCTCATACCAGCCACACATACATAAACATAACCACCACTACCAGCTGAACCGCTGTCGCCATCAACACCGCCATATATTTCTATTATCGGTGATGTTTGAGTTTATGTGTTTTCATCTACTCATAACTTAATTATGTTGTGTTTATTGTTTGTAGATCTTTGTTATGGTTCGTACTCAACGAAAGCTCGCTGGGAAAGTTTTAGAGATTATAATACATCAAGACTACAAGACATGGTTTTTTTGGCGCTTCTTTTCAAAAGGTAATGCAAGAATCCAAGAACTTTGTTACTATTTTTTTCTTTATTTTTTTGGTTGTTGTAAACTTATGGTTCTTGATGTTTTTAATTAGGTTTTGTTAAGAAGATAGTATGGACTGCTAAAGCACAAAAGAAAGTATGGAGTGCTAAAGAAAATGGGGAGTTACAATCACACGGCATGGTCCACTCACAACAAGTATGATGGAAATGACTCAATGAGGCCTTTTTTTGCAGTGATGAAAATGAGACTTTATTGAGGTGCAAGGTCAAGAACCATTTTGTATTAATAACCTTGGTGTGCCTTGATCTTTCAGATACGTATAAATCCATTGTTACGTACTTACGTGTGATATGTCAAATATAAGAATCAGATTTAACGAATCTTAATTGTTCGATACCTTTATTTAACAATGTACACTATTTTATCAAAGATTTGTATAAGTCATGAAATGTATTTGTATTTCGAAGTTAGAAAAAATTGCATGTATTTGAACCTGTTCTAATGCGTAGGCAAATTCTATCTTGTTTTTAATAACATTTACAAAAGTAACGGCCATCAAACCAATATTAATGTAGACTTGTAACAAATAGAGAAATAACGTAACAATCTAACACAATTACTAATAATAATGAAAAAAAATTATAGTCATCCAACAAATTTACTCATAATAATAATAAAAAATTACAATTATAAAATTAATTTTCTTAAATAGTAAACTTGTAACATCTCACATCTAGATTTCTATACTCCCTATATAAAAGGTTAATATCTTATTTCTAACTCTAATCTTAATTACATCGTAATATTAAACACTACACACATAATCATAGCATCTAAAATATCCGAAACCTAATTTTACAAGCCTAAACCATCTAATAAACACATTCGTAAATAAGTACTATTACTTATTCAATCTTAACTTTATTGGAAAAGATGTAAAACTATTAGAAAATATTCATCATACACATTTAAATGCCTTTAATAGCCAAAACTTATAACAGCCCAAAACATTTAACAACCAATTAAATGGTAAAGTTGTAACGGCTCATATACGTTTTTTAATAAAGTCAACTTTTAACTGTTAACATTGATATTGTCATCAATTCAGTTAATTGTAACTGCTGCATTCATGTGGTCCAATTGTAACGGTACATTAAACATCATTTAAGTGTAAACCACAAACTCAAATACGAGTATAAAAACCTAACACACTAACAAAATTCATTACACCATTTTCATCTCTCTGTCTTATCTCTCTTAAAAACACAAATACTTTTTTCTTTTTTTCTTTAAACCACCAAATTCCGCCGTCTCACATATCAGATTTTGCCGCCACTACCGTTTAGTTCTGCCGCCACCTTTGCCAACATCCGTGATCCTAAATCTGTTAACTTTTGATGAAGTGGCTGAGATTTTTAGTTTTTTTTATCATGTTATGTTAGTGATTTGGTGATTGTAGTTTTGAATTGATGATCGATGATGATGATGATGATCACCCGTTTTTGGTTTTATTTTGTCGAATTGTTAGAATTTTAATATTTGATTTGTGACTATTGAGGTGTTTGTAATTGTTCAATTTATTTAACTACTATTTACGTTCTACAGTAATTTTCTTTTTTTTTCTTTTTATTATGTAGTGACTGTTCACTGTTAAAAATAATTATTGAATTTGTCCAAGTTTATCATTTCCAAATCTTAAAAAAAGAATAATCTAAATATCCATAACCTAATAGTACGAGCCTAAACCATCTATTAAACACATTCGTAAATAAGTACTATTACTTATTCAATCTTAACTTTATTGAGAAAGATGTAAAACCATTAGAATATATTCATCATACACATTTGAAAGCCTTTAAAATCCTTTAATAGCCAAAACTTATAACAGCCCAAAACATGTAACAACCAATTAAATGGTAAAGTTGTAACGACCCATATACGTTTTTTAATACAGTCAACTTGTAACTGTTAACATTGATCTTGTCATCAATTCAGTCAATTGTAACTGTTGCATTCATGTGGTAAAAACGTGTAACCGCTTAAACCATCATTGTAACGGCCTCCAATAATTATTAAAAACGTGTAATCGCTTAAAATCATTACTATCAATAATGATTGTTAAAAATGTGTAACCGCATCCATAATATAAATCCACACAAACCATTTCGTATGTCCCACACATAAATATTTTTTGTTATAGCAAAAATAGTCTCTCAATATACCCTCACTTTCACTCCTCAACTCTTACTGGTACTTACTGCAGAGATTCTTTATTTTTTCGTTAGAAAAATGCTTAGCCGGATAACATTTGCTCGCCGCAAAATATAGTCACAGGGTACCCGCCGTCGCATTGCGCGGGTACCCGGCTAATTTGTTTTGAATTATTTACCTCATGTTTTTTATTGTTTTTTTCTGTATTTTTCGTCTTTTATAAATTTTGACCTGTAATTTTTTTGCAGAAGTTTATGTTTCGTCTCCCTTTATTAATAGGACTACTTTTGACTTATCAAACTTAATCTTTTCTGTCTCTTTTTTTTATTTCTCAGTTTTCTAATCTGTACTACTTTATAAAAACATTTCTTCTTTAGGAAAGATAAAAAACCATTTGGTGATGTTCACCATACACATTAAAAAGCCTTTAAAATTTATTAAAAAACAACCGATTGAATATATTGTAACAGAAAATAACAGCCCATTGAATATATTGTAACAGTCTTGAAAATATTATAACAGCCCATTAAATATATTCACACCATTATCACCATCGTTACTCCCATCAAACAAAACACACAACCCACTTCATTCACTTTGATATATCTTTCTCACACACTCTTTTGTATCTCTCTCTCACATTGCCGCCGCCGACACAACTAATTCCGCCGCCACCTTCGAGGACTTACCGAAATACCTCGAACAGTGCCGCAATCTGTTTGACGTACAACAATGTGTTGAACTACTTCAACAAGTCTGCGCGTGAGATATCCTGCGTCCGATGTGTAAATAGGCATAATCCATGTAATCGTATAAACTATCAAAATGAAGATAATAACTATAAGTATACAAAAAAAGAACTTTTTTTTTTCTAATGCCTATGATGCAATTGGAGCTTATCGGCAAAAACGTATCAATTTAGGTAGCCCCTTGTGGTTGCGGTGGCGACTAGATCAACGCGTTATTGCTGCAAGAGAAACTCCCATCGAAATTCACTATGAATCTTTGGGGACCTATTATGAGATTTATGGACACTATCTAATAGTAAGAAGTATAAAAAAGAAATTCTTTATATATATATATATATATATATATATAGGGGACCGTTCTTTACAGAACCTTTTTTTTGTACAGAACCTACAGAACCAGTTTAAACCAATAGGAATTCAGTGTATTATTAATTGTTTCTCTTAATTCAAAAGGGTATAATAGTCAAAACACATTTTAAATTATTATTTTTTGATTATTTTTAATTTAAAAACGTTTTTCTATATTCATTGATTTTTGGAACTAATTTTTTTTAAAGGTGCATATATGTTTTTTAAAATATTTTAAATTTACATGTGTTTCTTGAGTAAAATGGTTTAGACATCAAACTTACTTTTTTTTAAATGGTAATGACACATATGTTTATGGTTTATATTTTTTAATCTTTGTAATTTATGACAAAAAACATAAATCTATACATGTAAACTCTAAAATTTAAACAAACCAAAACATAAATAGTATACACGTATTTGATATAAAATGAAATACAATTCAAATACAAATTGTTTTGTTAAATAAAGATGTGCATGTCATCCAAAAACATAGGTGCACTCTTCAAAGAACATATATGCACGCTTCATGTTTCTCGTCAAATTTTTTAAAACATATGAACGTCATTCCAAAAACATAGGTGCACTCTTCAAATAACATATATGTACGGCTTCGAGAACATATATGTACGGCTTCGAGAACATATATGTACGGCTTCGAGAACACTTGAACACTTGTCCCGTCCAGGATTCTGCAACTCCTCCATTACATATTACTTCACGACAGTCACCAACGTCTAAAATCACGAGATTCCCTGAGTGAATGATGTCGGTTACACAACACGCTCCACCGCGTTGTTCTTGTTTAAAAAACTCAGAATCATCGTTCAAGAAACTCAGAATCACCTGCTAAGTGGCACCATGGTAACAAACAGTCTCCACTGCTTTTATTTGCACCGGTAGCATCTCCGGACCTGCTCGACATTGCTGCCAAACATCATCATCATTACCCATTATAAAGTTAGAAATTTGCTACAATCTTAAAACTATTAATGGAAATTCCAATATATACTGATAATTATAGATTTGAACCATAGTAAAATCGATTTGGGTCTACAAACAAAAATCAATCTCGATCTATAAAAAAAAGAGACGTTCGATCTATATAAAAAAAACTTTCGATCTACAAAAGAAAATTGATTTCGTTCTTTTTTTTTAAAAAATTCGATCTGCCAAAATAAAGTAGAATGAAAAACTTATATACTATCGAACGAAACCCATACCCATAAATAAAACCTAATAAAACTGCACAAAACAAATGTTGGTACGGCATAAGCAATAATTATTAAAAAGAAGATCTACAATACAACAAAAATCAACCAATCTGAATAAAAAAAATATAAATACTAACTTACAAATGTTGTAAATTGTCAATAATGAAGGCGTTAGACACCATAACAGATGAGATCTTGTGTTTCTTGAATTTAGTTGTTATACTCATTTTTTTTCTTCAATCCATAAGAGCCCGACCATTATACATGGATTTGTAAACTCTCATTTCTTGTTTTCGATTCAGAGTAACAAGAAACAACAAAAAATGAGATCTGATTAGAATTAAAAAGATAAAAAAAAGGTTGACTGCTACTTTTTAGTTTCTAGAGAGAGAAAAGATAATGTGTGTGAGGTGTGACAATGAAATAAAAAAGGAACAGTTTTTTTCCTAATTATTTGGACGGTTTTGAAAATTAAATAACACAAAATTCCTTTATTGCCCTTGCACCCTTTACTGGAAACTATTTTATCTTCTGTTTATTTACTACTTTGCCACAATTATTTTCATCCATTGATCAACTCATCCAATGGTCTAAAAAGAGTTCTGTAGGTTCTGTACAAAAAACTGGTTCTGCAAAGAAAACCACACTATATATATATATATATATATATATATATATATATATATATATATATATATATATATAACTTATATATGGGGCTAACTATGAGTGTGTAAATATGAATTAGTGACTGGGCGCCACCTCAAAGATGACATGGCACATTTTACATTAATTTTTGGATTTTTAAAATTTTTGGATTTTTTCTATAAATATTGTGTGTATATCTTGACAACAATTATCGTTTATCGTATATAATTATCTTGCCTGTATTATAGCCATTCCCCCATCATATGGTACTTAGCTTGTTATTATATTCTAAGCTACGTGGTTGCAATTATTTGTCACATAATCATGTTACTTATTTTTTAGCAGCGTGATAACTATTCTTCTTTCTTCCTTTTTCATTGATATGTTTCTATCCCTATGAAAGTATACGTCGAGTTTCTAGATTTGATTGTTTCGATGTTATTGCTTGCCTTCTAAGTATGTCAAATAGACCTGATGGTTTAATAATTGTTTCAGGACATACACATGTTGCAGAGGCACTGAAAATACCTATCTTTATATATTTTTCACAATGCCTTGACGTCAGTCTTATCTCAGTTACTCAATTAGGATTTTCTTACATTACAAACAAACATTAAGGTTTGTGTTTCTTAATTTTCTTACTGATTTAGCTTTTGCTTTTTATTTGCATATTTTTATAGATCTTCATGGACCTTGCATATTAATTGCTAATATAGGTACTTGACATTCTAAACTACATGCAACTGTTGATGATTTAATTCGATCGAGAAGAGATGAAAAAATACATTATCAAAAAATTGTTGGAGAAGATAGATACTGTGCTTCAACTATAGCACATGCAACATGTAGCTGCAATAATGTCTAAAACTATTTCAATTAGTAATATAGGATAAAGTAGAAAAAAATAGCTTCATACAAGTGCAGGATGTAATTAACTAATCACACACATTTCTCTCAAAAAATAGTTCTATTACAACAATGACTATACTAACATCCACAACATTATTATTTATTTGGATATTATATGGATAAAAAAACAAAAATACAGATTATCCTAACAAACATATCAACAATTGTCCCAAACAATTCTTATCTTAATTCTCATGTACTTCTCATATCTCAGACCTATAATTTGCTTCCCATATCGCCATGATTTAACTTCTGGCGTGTTGGCAAAATGGGCGCGCTGTGTAACATGTCAAAACAAGTACAGTAGTTTTATGAGCATATATATATGCAGAAATCCAAGTCTGGCTATTCTATTTTACTTTTGTGGGTTGGTGGGATAAATGGTTCGAATAGGGGTTGGTTTGACTTGTCACCTACATTTCTATGCTTTTCTCACGTTTATGATGCCATGCGGGTTAGTGATTTTTACTACGGTTGAACTGAGATTTAAATGCATCATTTTTTGATATGAAATAAGAAAACACAACGGAAGAGGCTTTAACCTGGCCGAAGTTGGTACGAATAATGTATTGATTGAGAATTTTGAAGTCTAATATTGATTGCTTAGAAGGTGTATCTACGCACGATGGTCAAATTTTGGTTTTGTAATTTGTATCATATGTTTGATTTGTTCATCTAAATTGTCTGTAAAACTCACATAATTGCTTGTCAGATCCAGGAGTGATTTATTTAAGAATGAGTGAATGGAAAACATTGTGAGTTGTTTATGTAACTTTTATAATCCTCAATTAGATGGTGATGATATGGTGGTGATAATTGTTGTGAAGATGTTTGTTTAAAGCATGTGCAAAAGCATCCTACCTAGGCCCAACCAGCAATCATCAAAACATTGATTGAATCATTGAAACCTTACAAAATATACCTCATCATCTTTTAAGTTGGCACTGTCAAAATGAGCAGTGAGTTGTGCATTCATATTCATATATACATAAAATTAGAGTCTGTCTATAGTATCTATATATAATTTAAAATCACTGAGTTTTCTATTCCTTACTTTTAGAATGGTCACAAAAACCATGAGTTTATTGATTAGTGGTGTGGTGAATTGCATAAGTTTGCACGGATTCCTAACCCGTAACAGAATGATACCAAGAAGGGGTTCATTGTATATAATCATAGTTTACATTTTTTTCGGGGTAAAAGCTATAAAATACCAACATACTTTTCATTTTGTGCCGACCTGACCAACATACTTTTTTTTGTCCTGACTACACTCACGTACATTCAAATTTTGTTCCGATATCACTAACATGACCATAAAATACATTAAAATTTTGTTCGTTTTCGCTCTCAATGCATTCAATAATTAATTCCACATGTTGATAGTTGGTTTAACTTACTTAATTTTTTTAAACGATATTCACAAAACAAGGCCGCTCATCGGGCGTAATGGTTGTCGTGTTTGTTAATCATTTAGGGAATTTTCTTTTAACAACGACAACACTAATTCAAGTGTTAAAATTGACAATGATAATTACTAAGAGGCAAGGTCAGACACTATCAAAGGTTGGTTTGCTTTTAACAAAGGCGGTATTCTCACACGGACATCTATATATCACACTGTCAAGAAGCAGACGAAAAAAATGAGTGAATATTCTATGCTTACACAAACACGACAACTATTAGAACTCAACGACAAACACTGCCTCAAAAAAATATTATGAACCGAACTCGCCCGTCGGGCGGGTTATGCTACTAGTATATATATATATATATATATATATATATATTCGAACCACTCTCGGTCATATTTCTCTTTATCGAGAAATAGAAGAAGCCATATAGGGGTTTTGGCAAGGCTGTTGTAATTCTATGCTACCAGGGGGGATTCGAGTCTCACCGGGTTAACTAGGACTATAATTGCAATTGCGAAATTTCTACGTGAATCAAGATCTAGAAAAGGAAGTTTTACAATCACAGACTCAAACTCATTGTCAAATTCTACTCAGCGCAATATGGAGGTACTGATGGCACAACAGCCCACTCAGGTCTTTCACAATAAAATAATAGACGGAACTGCCATGAAACAACTTATTAGTCAATTTATTGATCACTATGGAATAGGATATACATCACATATCCTGGATCAAGTAAAGACTCTGGGTTTCCGACAAGCTACCGCCGCATCTATTTCATTAGGAATTGATGATCTTTTAACAATACCTTCTAAAAGATGGCTAGTTCAAGACGCTGAACAACAAAGTTTTATTTTGGAAAAACACCATCATTATGGGAATGTACACGCGGTAGAAAAATTACGTCAATCGATCGAGATCTGGTATGCCACAAGTGAATATTTGCGACAAGAAATGAATCCTAATTTTCGGATGACCGATCCTTTTAATCCAGTCCATATAATGTCTTTTTCGGGAGCCAGAGGAAATGCATCTCAAGTACATCAATTAGTAGGTATGAGAGGATTAATGTCGGATCCCCAAGGGCAAATGATTGATTTACCCATTCAAAGCAATTTACGCGAAGGACTCTCTTTAACAGAATATATTATTTCGTGTTACGGAGCCCGTAAAGGAGTTGTGGATACCGCTATCCGAACATCAGATGCAGGATATCTCACGCGCAGACTTGTTGAAGTAGTTCAACACATTGTTGTACGTCGAACAGATTGCGGCACTGTCCGAGGTATTTCGGTAAGTCCTCGAAATGGAATGATGGCGGACAGGATTTTTATCCAAACATTAATTGGGCGTGTATTAGCAGATGATATATATATAGGTTCGCGATGCATTGCTACTAGAAATCAAGATATTGGAGTTGGACTTGTCAATAGATTCATAACTTTTAGAGCACAACCAATCTCTATTCGAACTCCCTTTACTTGTAGGAGTACGTCTTGGATTTGTCAATTATGTTATGGCCGAAGTCCGGCTCATGACGACCTGGTCGAATTGGGAGAAGCTGTAGGTATTATTGCAGGTCAATCTATTGGAGAACCGGGCACTCAATTAACATTAAGAACTTTTCATACCGGCGGAGTATTCACAGGGGGTACTGCAGAACATGTGCGAGCCCCTTCTAATGGAAAAATAAAATTCAACGAGGATTTGGTTCATCCGACACGTACACGTCATGGACATCCTGCTTTTCTATGTTCTAGAGACTTGTATGTAACTATTGAGAGTGAAGATATTATACACAATGTGTGTATTCCGCCCAAAAGTTTTCTTTTAGTTCAAAACGATCAATATGTAGAATCAGAACAAGTCATTGCTGAGATTCGCGCGAGAACATCCACTTTGAATTTGAAAGAGAAAGTTCGAAAACATATTTATTCTGACTCAGAGGGCGAAATGCACTGGAATACTGATGTGTACCATGCACCGGAATTTACATATGGTAATATTCATCTCTTACCAAAAACAAGCCATTTATGGATATTATTAGGGGAGCCCTGGAGATCCAGTCCAGGCCCCTGTTCGATCCATAAGGATCAAGATCAAATAAACGCTTATTCTCTTTCTGTTAAGCGAAGATATATTTCTAACCCCTCAGTAACTAATAATCAAGTTAGACACAAATTTTTTAGTTCGTATTTTTCTGGTAAAAATCAAAAAGGAGATAGGATTCCTGATTATTCAGAACTTAATCGAATGACATGTACTGATCGTTGGAATCTCAGATATCCGTCCATTCTCGAGGGGAATTCTGATTTATTGGCAAAGAGGCGAAGAAATAGAGTCATCATCCCACTCGAATCGATTCCAGAAGGCGAGAACCCACTCATACCTTCTTCGGGTATCTCAATTGAAATCCCCAGAAATGGTATTCTCCGTAGAAATAGTATTCTTGCTTATTTTGATGATCCTCGATATATAAGAAAGAGCTCGGGACTTACTAAATATGAGACTAGAGAACTTAATTCAATTGTCAACGAAGAGGATTTGATTGAATATCGAGGAGTCAATGTACTTTGGCCAAAATACCAAAAGGAAGTAAATCCATTTTTTTTTATTCCCGTGGAAGTCCACATTTTGGCCGAATCTTCTTCCATAATGGTACGGCACAATAGTATTATTGGGGTAGATACACAAATAACTTTAAATAGAAGAAGTCGGGTAGGCGGATTGGTCCGAGTGAAGAAAAAAGCAGAAAAAATTAAACTGATAATCTTTTCTGGAGATATCCATTTTCCTGGAAAGACAAATAAGGCATTCCGATTGATACCACCAGGAGGGGGAAAACAGAATTCCAAAGAATACAAAAAATTGAAAAATTGGCTCTATATCCAACGAATGAAACTTTCCAGGTATGAAAAAAATTATTTTGTTTTGGTTCAACCTGTAGTCCCATATAAAAAAACAGATGGTATAAATTTAGGAAGACTTTTCCCGCCGGATCTCTTGCAGGAAAGTGATAATCTACAACTTCGAGTTGTCAATTATATCCTTTATTACGACCCAATTCTTGAAATTTGGGACACAAATATTCAATTAGTTCGGACTTGTTTAGTGCTGAACTGGGACCAAGACAAAAAGATCGAAAAGGCCTGTGCTTCCTTTGTTGAAATAAGGACAAATGGTTTGATTAGAGATTTTCTAAGAATCGACTTAGCGAAGTCACCTATTGCATATACCGGAAAAAGAAACGATCCGTCGGGTTCAGGATTCATCTCTGAGAATGGATCAGATCGCGCTAATGTCAATCCGTTTTCTTCCATTTATTCCTATTCCAAGCCAAGGATTCAAGAATCCCTTAATCCAAATCAAGGAACTATTCATACGTTATTGAATCGAAATAAGGAATCTCAATCTTTGATAATTTTGTCATCGTCTAATTGTTCTCGAATAGGCCCATTCAACGATGTAAAATCAACCAATGTGATAAAAGAATCAATCAAAAAGGACCTGCTCATTCCAATTAGGAATTCGTTGGCCCCTTAGGAACAGGCTTTCCAATTTCTAATTTTGATTTATTTTCCTATTTAATAACCCATAATCAGATCTTGGTAACTAACTATTTGCAACTTGATAATTTCAAACAGATTTTGCAAAAACTTAAATATTATTTACTGGATGAAAATGCTAAAATTTATAATCCGTATTCGTGCAGTAACATCATTTTGAATCCATTGAATTTGAATTGGTATTTTCTCCATTACAATTATTGTAAAGATATGTTTTGGGAGTTTGTTGAAGCAGTGTTCGTATTTTAAGTAAACTGAGCTCCCTCCATCCATATATATTATGCTGACCTTGTATGAAACTATCATTGGGAGAAAAGTGCCTAAAGAAACTATAGAAAAAGAAAAAAATATGGTTGCCCGTCCTATTTATTCTATCAGGTCGACCCGATAAACACTATAAGCTAATTTTAAACCCGACTGTATAAGGTCCATATCGGGTCAATCCACACCCATTTGACACCCTAGCTGCATGTCCCATGCGTGCATTATCCAACACACAGCCAAGCCTATGACGGTCATTATTTGCCCACTCCTAAATTTAAATTCAATCGTCGAATAATGGCGACCCCTCCCTCCTCTTCATTTATAAATACCCACTTTTAACAAATAACTTTCAAATATTCAAACCAAATCATAATTTATATACACTTTCTACCCCTTTTATTATACTTTTGCAAAATGAGTTATGGCGACGAAGCTCGAGCCGAAGAATTATCACATTTATACGAATATCATGAACAATTGGCGATGAGGCCACTTGCTCACACACTCGGACGTCCATACCCAAAGACTATTTAGACGCCAAACATTATCTCATGAAAGATTATTTTGGCAACAATCCAAAATATGCGAAAGGAATTTTAAGCTACGGTATCAATTGAGTCGAAAACTATTTTATGTGCTATAATTTTATTTTAGTTTAATGAAACACGTTAATTTTAAGAGAAAAAACAACCTGGACCCACATGCTAAGATGGCTGTCTTATAAATTTTACGAGGCATGCAGACCCGTGCGATGCACACAGGCTGTGTCGTGGTTTTTTTCGCACGGGTTGGGAGTAATGGATGATTGGCCAATGATTGTGTGATGTTTTTCAGACTTATGTTGATTGTGTTATATTTTTGGGGATTGTGTTCTTATTGTTTGCTTGTGTGGCGTTGGCGAATTTTTATATTAAATATATTTGTGTACATGGAACATCATAATGATTGTGTTTGTAAGTGTTGATAGGACGGATTTTTTTTGTGTAGAGCGATGTTAGATCACTTCACGGAAGGATAAGTATTAAGATGTAATTCCGGTTAATAAACATGGATTGTAGCAGTAGCTTACACATTGGGCAACAAAGTTTTATTGTCTACAAAGATTGTTTACTACTATATATTGTAACAATTCCACATAGACTCATTCCTTTGATAATTATTAAAATTAAAACTGATTATGAAATGTTGTTTAACATTGGTAAGGAAACTGCCTCCAACGGGTTATTTTGGGTTGCTTGTTAAATCTGATTTTACAAATTAATGATGACCATTTATTTTCAGTCAGAATATATACCTGAGGCAAAGCAAACTTAATATTGGCTAGTGATTGGACTATATAGAGATCATATAAATGAGCATTACATAGATGGCAAAATGCAGAAAAACATCTATCTGCATTACAGTAACTTTAAAAATAACAGGTAATCATATATTTTGTTTATGTAGAAAGATCTTAAGTCTTAGAATATGCCTACAAAAGATTTCAAAACTAAGTTGATGGCAGATAAAAACACCATAAATCATTGCATTAAATTCTTAACGATAACGACGTAGAGAAAGGGTGTTGTTCCTCTTCCAGGCAGCCCTCCGTGAAGGACGTTGCTTGTGGTTCGGATGTCCTTTTCCACGCATATCACTGTATCTTTACTTCTTTCCAGCAGATGTTAGTCCACGGAGTTCTCTGTGCTTCTGCACCGGGTTACAGATCAAGTTGATCCTTTAGTCATTAAGGTTAGCAAGGATCAACCAAGATCACCTTAAAGTACTTGTAGGTAGAAACCTGCATACAAAACAACAATTTAGACCAAAAACACAGCTTCTAAAAAAGCATTTAAAGCTTAATATATACATAAGTAAGGGATGTAGAAAAATGCTTGAATGTAATTATGCCATTAGTCGTGGTAGTGATAGTTTCATATGTGATAAAAACAAATGGTAAATATGTCATCTGATTGAACAGGTAAGACATTGATTATCAAGACGGGAAATGATCTATCTTCCTAAATCAAAAAGTCTTATTTTCATTGAATGAATCAACTGGCCCACAATTTCACCATCCAATAATTTCATCAAATTTTGAATTAGAATGATTTGTAGGAGGATACATCAGTTTCCTATCTAAATAGGTTACTTGATCCATACACAAAAAAAAACAAATAATCAAAAAAGTATCTGATCAAAACATTATAAACTGAATTTTGCAACTTCAAGTAAAAAATAAAGTCAATAAACAAATACCTCATGAATAAAAGATTGTTTAGATCATTGGGAAAAAACCAATTAAAACGCAAAGACTATGTTTGGGTAAATGAATACCTCATTAAGACAGTAAGAATTGATGACCTAAATGCCACCCAACTTCCTTTTAGCTCATTCCTCTGCAGCAGACCTCTTACTTTGTTAAAATTTCAGCTGGGTCAATAATATAAGAAAACATGGTGGATTCGATGACTGGCTTGTTCTAGCGACATACCTGATGCGTAGCCACACACATGTACTTCTTCATGTTTGCAGCATTTATAAGAGATTTTCCATTCAACTCACAAATATAATTCAGATTACCATCTGCTGTCATACTACTAACTGCCTATTAATAACCATGGCTTTGTAGTTCTTCAGCATATCGGCGTCATTACCAACCTTGGCTGCATTTGTGATATTGTACTCTGATCCTTCCTCCTAATCGTGATCTGGCTATTTACCAACTGGTTGAGGCTAGCTGAGTTTTGCCTGGTGTTGTGTCTTCTAAACACTTGCCCAATGGTCCACTTCACTTTGTGGTAACTTAATTTCAAGATGGGTGTCCAACCATCCTGACCACCAACGCATAACCTGAAAATAAGATGAGCATGTTCTTTACTTTAAACAAAAAAGATGTAAATGTCGCCGTATCCTAAAATCTACTATTGTCATCCCAGATTCATTTTTATCAATCTAAAAATTCCTAATTCCTATATGTACTAAGTAATAAGCATTGCTAATTTAAAAAATTCTCATTTACAAAGCTTAATCTTGAGCAACTACTTACACAAATATCAGCCTATAATAAGCATAAGCATTTTAAACATTTCAAAAACTAAAATGTAGTAATCTACTTTCTAAATCACGCAAAACAATAATTAAAAAAAATCCTTAACACACTCTTGAAACACAACCCAATAAGTCTATACAACAAATCAATAAACCTTATTAACACATAAGAAAGAATAAGAAAAAAAGACATACCATCCATGAAGAGGCTTATGAACGTTGATAGTGTACTCCCTAGTCACCACGTCTTCTTTCCTTGCTCCTCCTTTTGTCTTCTCAACCATTTTCATTACCTTTTACCTAAAAACATAAACAAACTCACATTTCATTAACTAAGACATAAAGAGATGTGCATAGAATTGTAGGGGTGCCTGTAGGACTTTATAATACTTGGATGACATGAAATATAACATGGTGTATTCAGTGTATTATACTGCAAGGGACATGTGGGACGTGGGACTTGAGATAGGATAAAATTATTTTACTTTTTTTACTTTTGTTAGCATGACTTACCTTCTTTGTTCACATAGTGTGCTTCTTTGACACTTGATTTGATCAAATAATCACAGTAAAACATATTTCGTATCCTCTAAACTTTCACTTGTTTTAGACTTTGTTGCTTCGTACCCTTTTTCGCCTCATTCTGGTATGCCGATCTTGCGCGCATCATTTGTTGTTTTCATTTGCGGAGCTGTGAACCTCCGACATCGCTGCACAATTACAGCGCTTCACAACTAACCCAAATGACCTGTAACAGGTTGTTTATAATAAAATGAGTCATATTTTAAGATATTTGCATATAAAAAATTTTTGATTCTAAAAAAAATCACGCCCAAACGCCCAACTACTCATAAGAACACTTAAAAAGTTAGGTTCGCGAACATTTGGCTGCAAACGCCATTAAAACCCCTAGGTGGAAACAACATAAGCAAGGTAAAACCTTTGCGTTTGATACACACCGACTGGTTTTGCCTAAAAAGTAGATCATTCAGTATTTATAATTGCCATTGTGATGCAGTTGGAAGATTGTGGATAAGTTGTTCCACTTCACTGTTTTAACAACTGATGGCGTACCTTCCATTACAAAGTATAATCGTATAACTAATAAAATTATATTCTTGATATGATGGTTAGTGTTTGATTGTGTTTTTTGGTATTTTAGGTTGCTCGGATGATAATGATTTAGGTGGATTAGGTATTTCTAATCGGTTACTGGAATCAATTATTTTGAATGGAAAGAAATGTAACTCCAGAAACTCTTCATGTTCTTGGATGGAATAGAAAACTTTGTTGCGGGATCATTAATACAGCTCATTATAAGATGATGATGATGCTGTTAATAATGATGTTGGGCGTTGGGATTGCTGTATCTGATGAGGTTTCGATTGGTTCTTGTTTAATTATTGTTGTTGGGATCATTGTTGTTTGTTGTTTTGTTCAAAGATCGTTTCGGAATTAAGGGGGTAAATAAATTTTTGGCCTTCATCGATCCTGGGAGTTACATAATCCCTTCCCCTTCATCTTAAACATCTGAAAGATCAATAAGTTTGGAATATTGGAGGAAGTTGAAGATGGAGATTGTGTAACCCATGGTTGGGGGCATCAACCCTATTTTTGATTTCTTTGCGGTCTTAATTGTAGAAGGGAACTCTTGATATACATCATCTTCTTGTATTCATGTGCATTCAATTAGAGGACCGAACAAATTCTTTGGAGTTATGTTATGTAGGAGGTTAACTATGTCTTCTTTTTTATGCGTAGCATGCGTTTGTAACTATGGCTCTTCAGGTTGGACCAAACTTTTAATGACACAGTCCCAATAAATTTAGGGGCTGAATCTTTTATAAGGATAGATAATCGAGGAGGATGTTTTTGAAATGAAAAAAAAAAAAAAACTGTTATGCGTATATGTTACTAGATACTGTTAGTAAACAAGGATAGTTAGACAAAACGATCACACACAAAAAGTTATGCATATGTGTAAACATTTTATGCTTTTTTTATACCTTCATTTATATTTACTTCAATGAATAACATAAATAACATAATTTTATTATTGAACATACTTGAACAAGAAATTTTGTATATTTAAGCGTTCTTTATCCGGTTAAACTTAAACAAACGTAAACAAACCTTTGTCCATGATCGTCCGATTCTTTTACACGCCACCATAGATGCATGCTTACCAAATTGAAACTCTTTGAACTACCTTACTAACTAAAATTATTGTCTTATTTAATTGGATTAATTGCTTGAAAACGTATTATACTTGCCACATTTTGTTATTTTATATATTGAACCTTTTTTTTCTCCATTGTGTCATCAAACTTTCAAATTTAGATAATTGTGTTTACTTTGTGACAATTTTACCCTTATTTTTTTAAAATTTCGAAGGGTAAAATGGTCATTTATATAGCATAATAGTCACAAAATAAACACAATTATCGAAATTTAAAGTTTGATAACACAATGTAGAAAAAAAATATTAATACACACAATAACAAAAAATGATAATTATGATACATTTTTAAGCAATTAACACTATTTAATTCAGGTTGGGTTATTTACTAGGTAAGAAGAACTTAGAAAAAGCTCTAAACTTTATTTGTTTGACTTATTTACAAAGAAATACCATCAATTATGAATAAATAAATAAATAAAATGTTAGTATTTGAATGCATTTTAGATGTCTTTGAACTTTAGTTTTTGATGTAAAAGTAATAAAATGGTTAAGATTTTTCAATCATCTTCAACATTAGCTAAAACAAAACCATAATTTTACACTTATGAGAAAGAAATATCAGTTGGCGAAAAAGAGGGTCGAAATGTAAGTGGTCACCCACCAGGCTGGCCACCACTCCGTCAAATCTAACCGAATGCAAAAAAAACCCGCTTAAACATACAAATAGCAAAACACTACAACTATTAGAAATAAAAATCGCAAATAAATTGATCACATACAAATAGGGCGGGCTGATCACATTCCAAAAACCGGACCGAAAACCGATTTGATCCACAACACGAAACCAGACCAAAGCAAAGACCGAATATGAAAAAAATGACGGGCCGATGACGGACCTAAATATATTCGGTCCAGTCCGGTCTAGTTTTTAGGGGTTAATTTGGCAACCAAGATATTTTCCATTTCATTTTCCCGCCAAATCCAAATCACAAACACAAATCAATTCACATCCTCAGCGCATGGGCGGAGACAAAGGGGGCCCAAGGGGCAAGTGCCCCCCTAACGAAAAAAATTGTAGTGTAAATTTTCGAAAATATCTGATTTTTTTCGTAATTTGCCTCTCCTAAAAATCATTTTGCAGTGTATTAAAAAATATCAAAGTGTGCCCTTCGAGCCAAACTTTCTGGCTCCGCCTCTGCCTCAGCGGCTCAAACTTGAAACACCGCAATGGTACGGACATCACAATCAATCAACACTTTGTTTCATTTTTTTTAAACTTTATTATCAACTCATTGTCAGATCTATACTTGTTTTTGTTTTTGTGATGACGTCATCTTCATATTGAATCTATTATCAACAGTAATCTATTAGTTTCACCGTTATACCGCTGTAATTATCGATTTGTGATCTAATAATATATAGTTATTCTTTTGCTGACGTCATCTTATAAAATCTATGCAAGATCTATAATTATTGATCTCAACTTCTGAGTGAATGTTTTTTAGGTCAAATTAAATTTGGGCATAATTTATTACTTTCACCGTTTTACCGCTGTAATTGTGAATAAGTCATCGAATATATAGTTATTTTTGTGATGACGTCATTTTCGGAACTTCATAGGGGAGAATGTTTTGAAGAACTAAGTGCTTTTTTAGGCTAAACTTGTGTGAAATATAGAGATATTTAACCTCTGTAACTATTTGTGCTGACGTCACCTTCATATTGAATCTATTTCAACAACTAATTGCTTTTTTTTAAGTTACCGCACATTAATCTATTAGTTTCACTGTTATACCGCTGTAATTATCGATTTGTGATCTAACATAGTACTCCGTAGTAGTTATTGTTTTGCTGACGACATTTTTAGGTCAAAATTTGTGCAAAATAGTTACACAAACAGTAATTTATTACTTTCACTGTTTTACTGCTGTAATTATGAATAAGTCATCGAATATATAGTTATTCTTGTGCCGACGTCATTTTCGGAACTTCATATGGGAGAATGTTTGAAGAACTAATTGCGTTTTTAGGCGAAATAGTTACACAAATAGTAGTTTATAGTTTCACTCTTTAACCTCTGTAGCTATCAGTTCGTTCTCGAATATATAGCTATATTTGTCCTGACGTCATCTTCGGAAGCTCATCTATGGTTAAAATTTGTGCGAAATAGTTTCACGGCAATAATTCATTAGTTTAGCTGTTTTACGGCTGTAATTATTGATTCGTTATCGAACATGTGGCTATTTTTTTACTGAATGTATGGAGAAACTAATTGCAGTTTTAGGTTAAATTTGTGTAAAATAGTTTTACAAACAATTTTTGTGAAATGATTACGCGCACAATATATTTTTTAGTTTGGCTGTTTTACTGCTATAAATATCAGTTTGTGATACAATACGTAGCTATTTTTATTGCTGACGGCATTTTCGGAAGCAGTGTATCGTGAATCTGTAATCTATCACTTTCCATGTTTTACCACTGTAACTGTCGATCTTTCTACGAATATATACTCTAGTTATTTTTTTTGCGGACGTCATTTTTCGAAGTAATATATATTGATGAATATATCGGTTTGTAATATATGTTCGTGAAATTTGTAGTTAAATTAATATATCTTGTTAAAGTTGTCGTGGAGGATTGACACACATGTATTTGTGGGAAGTTGTTTAGGTTTTTGGTAGTTTTTCGTTGCATTTTAGTTTTGACAATGAGACTTTGAGACAGTGATATTTTTATTTTCAGTTTGTGATATGTGTTGACGGTTAAGTAGTGGATTTGCTGGCTCATGGTGTGTACTCGTTTTATAGAAGTTTGTCTTGTTAGTTTGTGTGTTTTGTCGAATCACTTTATGTGTATCGGGGTTACTTTTTTGTCTTTTTGTGCTTGTGAATATGCTGGAAAACTAGTGGTATGGCTAAGAAGGAGCTAATGTTTGTTAACTAGTAAGTGTGATGGGCGTAGAATGAACATCTTATAGCTTGAACATCTGTTAAGTCTTTGATGTTTTTCTGCGCTGTAAATTGTGATGCTGTGAAATGGTTTTGTTTCGTTAAGTAAAGCACCTAGGCCAAGTTAAATATAGTAGCAGCACTTCCGTTGATGTTGTTTGCGTTTGTGAGTGATCTATTAGTTATTACATCAGTGGATCTTAATGTTGCAATAACAATGCTGGTTCTGCTGCTGCTGATGAGAATAACAGTTATTTTCAGTGTATGTTGCGTGTTGATGCGGTTTTATATTAACGTCAATTAGTGGATTAACTGGTTCGTGTTGTGATTTAGGTTTGGTTTAGTTATTATGTTACAGAATTCTGTCTTGTTAGTTAGTGGTAAGGGGCTAATGTAAGTGGATGATTGTTGATTAGCAAAAGTCCGAGAAGGAGTGATGGTGTGGAATAGATGTCTTGTTTTGCTACTCTGGTGTATCTCGTTAGCATTGACTTTTTTAATAGTCTTTAAAGTTTTTCTAGACTGTAGATGGTTTAATTTCATGCCAAAAGGTGTTGTAGTTTTGTAATCCGACAGGGGGACAATGATAGTTAATTCAGTTTATGACAACGATACTTGCACCAAAGGTTTCCCACAGGGACGATCCTTGCAATTTCGTAACGTTTGGGACGAAACATGCAATTTGGCCAAACTTTAAGGACGATTTATGCAATTTACTCATGTATATATCTTTGAAGAGTTGGGTAATTATCAAATATATACCAAAAACTTCACAAATATTTCAATAGTATTATAAATTTTACTCCAACACAAATGAGTTTGCTGGTACATGCAAGGTTATATAGGCGGGTACACCCATGGGTATTTTAGATGGGTACACCCATGATGGGTATACATTACCCGTCACCCACCCATCACCCACCGATGGGTATAATTTTTCACCCACGACCCACCCACGGGTGAAAATTGATGGGATTACCTACCCATTTACATGCGGGTACCCGTGGGTTATGGGTTTTTTCTAACCCGTTGCCATCCCTAATTTTGAGAAAAGAACATGGAAAAGGTGAAAGAGGCATTTCCAATATATGTTAACTAATTTATATTATGAATGTTATATATTTATAGGATTATAATCCTCTAAAGTTAAGTCAAACATGATACATCATGTTCACCAATCACAAATAAGTTAATTGCATAAAACTTTTTCTTTTAATAAAAATCATGGGTCTACTTATTTATTCATCAACAGTTACATAAAATACCAATTTGAGAATGGTAAAATACAGTAAGTTCGTGAAAGCTAGCCCGGGCGAGTCTTGAAACAAAAGAAAAAAAAAACCAATGGCGGTCGTTAGTAGCCCAACAAAAGGACGAATGGCATGCCAAAAGCACAAACGAGTTAAATATTTCTTTGTCCCACATCTCCTGGGAGAGAACAAAGTAAAGGCATGCATCGCCTGGTATATTTTAAATGAGTCAATTCGTGAGCTGAAATTAACATGTAACTCGATAACTCGACCTAATAACCCGCAACCCGATAGATCCGAATCCGACTAACCCGATTTCTTATAGGGTCGAGTTGCGGGTAAGTTTTTAATTTCTCAAAACCCGATAGTCCCAACCCGATAAGCCCTAACCCAAACCGATAACCCGTTTGACACCCCTACATGCAGCGGTGGCGCTATAAGCAAAAAAAAGTCTTTATAACGTGCCCTACTTCTGCTTGATCAGTAGTTTGGTTTCATCATTACTAAAGACGGTCATGATGGTAACATTGCAAAGTATACAGATTAGTGTAAGTTATTAAATAATGCGCGCAGCTTAATGGTTGTCTTGTAATGTTTACAATCTTAGTGATGATGATCTCTGCATGTATGTGTTCTTGATCACATGGATATGGATATTTTGCCACTAGTTTAAATGTTTGGAATGCAACTTATTTGGTAATGCTACATATTAAACCTAATCAAATAACTTGTTTTTGGAATCCGTCGATCAGAAAATCTGTCTCAGTTTTGCTGGAACCTCGGGTAAGACTTGGAACTGGTTGGGTTGGTTTTGGGGTTTGTCCCGAGACTTGTGATCCTAAACTTGTTAAGATGGATAAAGTTAAGGGTATCCTTGAAGTTCATGTTTATACATTAAGCACACGAGCTTGGAAAAAAGTATCTGTTAAATCCCAATATAAATCATGTCGTTTAAAGTATCATAAGGGGGTGTACGTTAAAGGGTTTATTTATTGGCTTGAGCGTGATGATAGGACACCGCCTTTCGGAAATGAGTCTTATTCTATCGTTTCATTTAATTTGAGTAATGATGAATTTGGAAAAGTGTGTCTTCCGCGTAGTTTACAACTCTCAGAATGCTTAGAGTTATCCAAGTGGAACGAGTGTCTTACTGTGATCGACCACGCCGAGGCCGACATTTATGACCATTCATTAAATATCTGGATGATGAAGGATGATGGTGTTGCAAAATCATTTACTATTATGTTCCACATTGAGCCGATGTTTCCGAAGTATTATAATATATTTGAGCTTAGGAAGAATGGCGAAGCTATTATTGAAACAAGATGTGCAAATGATGATGATGATGATGATGATCCCATACTTCAAGTTTATGATCCCTGCTCAGGACATGTCAATGATATCAGAATTCCCTGGTCAGGACACGATGATATTGGAAAGACCGAATCTTTCTTCTCTATAAACTCCTACATGGAAACCCTACTTCTGCTTGATCAGTAGTTTGGTTTCATCATTACTAAAGACGGTCATGATGGTAACATTGCAAAGTATACAGATTAGTGTAAGTTATTAAATAATGCGCGCAGCTTAATGGTTGTCTTGTAATGTTTACAATCTTAGTGATGATGATCTCTGCATGTATGTGTTCTTGATCACATGGATATGGATATTTTGCCACTAGTTTAAATGTTTGGAATGCAACTTATTTGGTAATGCTACATATTTTGGTCTAACTTTGTTACTTAAGGTATGACAATGAACTTTTGGACTAATTAACATGGTTTTGTATATTATATTAAACCTAATCAAATGGTATGATTGACCTCCTAGTAAAGATCCATGTGAAACTAAACTAAAATAAAGGAGGCTGAAAGTGTCATACTGAGATAGCCACTTAATTTATAACCTGGAATCTATTTTTATTTTTTTTAATTCTAAGACGACACTAAACAAGGAATAAAACTCTGCACATGCACTGTTTATAATGACAACTTTAAGCACCAGTTATGTAATAAGCCTATACAAGGCAACTGAAGTAACAGTGATACCTACCATCAGGGGTGGCAATTCGGGTCGGGTTCGGGTTGGCGGGTTCGGGTTAGCAGGTTGGCGGGTCAGAAAACCCCAACCCGAACCTGACCCATTTAAATAATCGGGTCAGCTATGTCAACTCTAACCTGTTTACACATAACCCGAACCTGACCCATTTAACCCGAACCTAACCTGTTTAATAAACGGGTCAACTGGGTCGACCCAAACCCGACCCGAATTCTACTAGACTCGATCCAAAGCTGTTATTTTTCGTGTCGTTTCAGGTCGGGTTTCGTGTCGGGTCAAAAATTGCCACCCCTACCTACCATGTGCTTCTAGTATCTATTCCTCAATTTGCTTGAAAGATGTTACTCCAAATAGTCGAAATCCTCTGTTATCCCTACCTGAAAATTACATGTAAAGGCAGGTGAGACAGCATGTAATTTTCACAAATCACAGTTAAGTAGTTTTAGCATGCATCAGCATTGCAGTGAAAAATGACAGCAATGGAGCTCCTCGTGGCATTTTTCCCAACGAGGGTGCATAAAACTATTTGATGTCAGGTGACAGGCTATTCCAACCCTTTTACTAATGAATTGGTGAATCATATTACACTTATCTTTAACGGGTTGAATGTGTACAAAACTCAAAAGGAAACGGGTCAATAGGTTGATCCAATCGATACCCGAAATATTATCATATTTTGTTCAGAAATAATATACATGAGGATGTATTATCATTTTGTGTTGAGGACTGATGTCTCTTTTGAAAGATGCTGATTTCTTACCGAGGTCCTATCTTGTCCTTTGAGACTAGGTCATCATCCACTAGACTTTGGACAACGTCTTTGACAGATTGGCTGATAATGCTTTTCCTCGGGCCTAATTTTTCAAGTTCCTTCAGCTGACATTTGTACACAGAAAGCATGCATTAACATAAGTTTCAAACATAACAGAACGCCACCAAAAGTGTTTACAAGCATACAAATAGAACTTAATGAAGCACTCCATCACATAGAAGTATATCAGTGAAATTCGAACCTATAATAGTGTAATCTAACTTTAGAAGACTCAAAATGCAAGTTGAAAACTATATTACGCAAACCTTAAATGACTGTAAAGTAGCCAACCTTCCCACTGATCCTAACAGAATATTTGCAAATAGAATCGAGATGGCAGCATCTGATCACAACTACTTTTGGCTAACAGCGATACCACTAAACCAAACAAAGGAAATATACTTATGAACTAAGTTTTCAAACAAAGAATTCTGTAGCATACAAAAGAAATATTCATAAGCAAATTCGGACACATTGATTAAGCAGATAATGATAGTAATAATGCTTCTTAACTATGAATTGTATATGATATCCTATACTCACCAGGTAAAAGTCTTGAGAGTCATAGAAGATCTGAAGCATCTTCTCCCGCTTCTCTTCTAGTGACAAACCTCTTTTCTTCGACTATCTCAACATGAAAATGAATTAAGTTAACAGTGATAAATAAATACAATACTCAAACTCGGTAAAATCAACCACAATTTACAGAACGCAGAACAATAATACTAGTAGCAACTGTCGTCAGCAGCAGCAGAACTGGCATTGCCATTGTTGGGTTTAATCTTGACTAAGTACTTTAGTAATTTCAGTATTTTAGTAAGTTAGTGTATTTACAACAAATCTAAGAAACTGATGCTACTGTGGCCTAGTTGCTTTGCTTTGCGAAGCTAAACCATTTTACAGCAGCATAATTTACAGCCTAGAAAAAACTCAAAGTCTTCATTTTCATGCTATACGATACTCATGCTACGCCCATCACACTTACTAGTCAGCAGTCAGTCATACATTGACACTAGTTCCTTGAGCCATACAACTAGTTTCATCATGTTCAGACACATGAAGAAAATCGACTTAACAATGCACAAACACACAAACTAACCTATTAACTAAACTAGAAGTCCAGAACTAGTGCATAACTTTAACCAGTTGATTCACTAATTCGACGTTCTATATACACCACATTAACACCTTCTGGGATGGTCTTGGTGTTTCGCTTTATAAAATTAAACCATTTTGCACAAAAAACAAAAGATACATAAAAAGGCATCCCTCTTTAAACAAGCTACTTAAAGAGAAGGACCCAAAGACACCAATGCACCACACAACTTAGGTGCAATCTACAAAACTAAAAGAAAGCAAACCACTAAAACAGTCAACATGGACATCTAAGAAAGGACACACACCTCATCTGCTGGACCATTTAGATGGGACAAGTACCAATCACTAGAAAAATAATACTAGCCAAAAGTACCCATCCATCCAAAAACTGACAGCAAACAAAAGGACAACAAACTACAATACAAATATACCAAAGAGTAAACTACAAAAATCATCCATGTGGTTTATAGTTTGTGGCACTAATCATCCCTAGCTGATACTATTGGCACTAATCATCCCTAAGTGGCAAATATCCGGCAAAAATCATCCTTATTGGGGGTGATTTTTGCAAAAAGTTAAGCAAAAAGTTTTGCAAAAATCATCTCTCTAGGGATGATTTTTTCCAAACGTTTCACCACTCAGGGATGATTAGTGTCAATAGTATCGACTAGGGATGATTAGTGCCACAAACTACAAACCACTAGGATGATTTTTGCAGTTTACTCTATACCAAATCAGCCCACCAGTTACAAAAAAAAAATGATTCTGACAGCACTAGATAAAACAGAAAGTTGCAGGCTAAAAAATTCCGCACTCACAGAGCCGGAATGCAGCAGACGAGATACACCATTTACAGTCTAGAAAAAATTCAAAGACCAAAAAAAAGTCCATGCTAACGAGATACACCAGAGTAGCAAAACGCATCATCTGTTCTACACCGTCACTCCTCTTATTCACAAACGTGAAAAGAAATCACACAAAAAGTAAAGTGATTCGACAATGGACAAACACACAAACTAACAAGATAGAATTATTCTCTAACATATTGACTAAACCAAATGAACCAGTTGATCCACTACTTGACGTTAAAATAAAACCGCATCAACACACTGTCACCAGCAGCAGCAGAACTAGCATTGTTATCGTAACTTTGTAACATTAAGATCCACTAATGTAATAAATGAAAGGAACTGCTGCTACTCTCGTCAACTAGGCCTAGGTGCTTTACTTTACCAAGCAAAACCAGTTTACCACAGCACAATTTACAGCCTATAAAAGCAATATTCATTCTACGGCCATCACACTTACTAGCTAGCAAACATCCATCGACCTTAGCTCCTTCTTAAGCCATACGACTAGTTTCATACATTCATCATATTCACGAGCACAGAAAGTCGAAAAAAGTAACTCCCGTGAAATAAAGCGATTCGACAATCAATAAAAACACAAACTAAGAAGACAAACTTGTGCGAGTTATCAACTAAACCAAACCTATAGCACAAGATGAACCAGTTAATTCACAAATTAATCGTTAAACCAAACCGCATCCACACATATCACAAACTGAAAAGAAAAATATCACTATCTCAAAGTCTCATTGTCAAAGCTAAATCCGCAACGAATACTATATTAATCACAGACTGATACTTACAGCGGTAAAACGGTGAAACTAACAGATAATTCTGCACAATTTTTTACCTAAAAACATTTAGTTGTGCAAATAGATTCAATATGAAGTTCCGAAGATGACGTCAGCACAAAATTGACTAGATATAAAATCATGAACTGATACTTACAGGCAGCGTTACAACAAATCGATTACTGAGTGTGCCTATTCTGAACAAATTTTAACCTAAAGAACGATTAGCTCTTCAACGCATTCACTATGAAGTTCCGAAAGTGAGGTCAGCACAAAAATAACTATATATTCATTGACGAATGGATAATTACAACGGTACAAGCAATAGATAACTGTTTGTGCAACTATTTTTCACAGAATTAACCAAAAAACATTTATGAAGTTCAGATCAATGATGTCAGCACAAAGATAAATATATATTTGATGACTTATTCACAATTACAACGGTAAAACAGTAAAACTAGTAAATTACTGTTAGTTCTTCAAATACTTGATAACGAATCAATAAAACAGCCGTGAAACAGCTAAACTAATAAATTACTGCTGTTTTATTTGGCACAAACTATAAACCACAAGTGAACTTAGCTACATATCGATAACGAATCAATAATTATATTAGTGCGTGTATAACTATTTTGCACGAATTTTAGCCTAGAAAACAGTTAGCTCTTAAATAGATTAAAGATGACGTCAGCAAAACAATAACTATATGTTCGATAACAAAATGATAATTGCAGTGGTAAAACAGTTAAACTAATAGTAAAAAGTAAACTGTTTGTGTAACCATTTAGCACAAATGTTGACCTAAAAAGTAAATTAGTCATTCAATGTAAGGTATAGAAAATGAAATAAGTGTGATCTTTGAAGTTTGAGATGTGGATGTGAATTGATTGAATGGCTTGTGTTTGGGATTGGATTTGGCGGGAAACTGAAATGAAAATATTAGTATGACATTTGGGGGGTGTTTGGGTAATGATGGTGATATTAATTAGTGGGGATCTAATCTCTACTACTTTATAAAGTATTTAGCCAATTTCTAAAATTAGAAGTACTTAAAATTTTAAGTAAAAAAGATTACTATAAAAAAAAGTCTTAAGAATTCAATCAATATACACTTATTTCAATATTTAAGAATTTAAATCTAAAGTTGTAACAACCTAAAAAAGCTCTTTTAATCATTTTGGATATTAAATGTAAATTTGTAACAGCCAATGTAAATGTTTTGTAACAACAACCCATTTCGAAACCCATTTTAACATTGCATTATATATATGAATATATGATGCCTCATAACAAGCACCAGAATCTCTTCCTTTATTTATTTTCTCTTTAGAACAAAATCACTCATTTCCATCTCATACCAGCCACACATACATAAACATAACCACCACTACCAGCTGAACCGCTACCGCCATCAACACCGTCAGATACTTCTATAATCGGTGGTGTTTGAGTTTGGGTGTTTTCATCTACTCATAACTTAATTATGTTGTGTTTATTGTTTGTACATCTTTGTTATGGTTTGTACTCAACGATAGCTCACCGGGAAAGTTTTAGAGATTATAAGACATCAAGACTACAAGACATGGTTTTTTTGGCGCTTCCTTTCAAAAGGTAATGCAAGAATCCAAGAACTTTGTTACTATTTTTTTTTCTTTATTTTTTGGTTGTTGTAATGGTTCTTAATGTTTTTAATTAGGTTTTGTTAAGAAGATAGTATGGACTGCTAAAGCACAAAAGAAAGTATGGAGTGCTAAAGAAAATGAGGAATTACAATCACACAGCATGGTCTACTCACAACAAGTATGATGAAAATGACTCAATGAGACTCTTTTTTTGATGCAGTGATGGAAAGGAGACTTTAGTGAGGTGCAAGGTCAAGAACCAGTTTGTATTAATAACCTTGGTGTGCCTTGATCTTTCAGATGCGTATAAATCCATTGTTACGTACTTACGTGTGATATGTCAAACATAAGAAACAGATTTAACGAATCTTAATTGTTTAATACATTTATTTAACGATATACACTATTTTATCAAAGATTTGTATAAGTCATGAAATGTATTTGTATTTCGAAGTTAGAAGAAATTAGATGTATTTGAACCCGTCGTAACGCATAGGCAAATTCTATCTTGTTTTTAATAACATTTACGAAAGTAACGGCCATCAAACCAATATTAATGTAGACTTGTAAACAAATAGAGAAAAAACTTAACAGTCATCTAACACAATTACTAATAATAATGGAAGAAAATAACAGTCATCCAACAAATTTACTCATAATAATAATAAAGATTTAAGTTCATTTGGATACATAGTTTTTGGTGGATACCAGGGGACCAATCTCCACCTTTCATCTTCATCTTAATCTAATGGATAAGATTAAACCAAAAATTATTTTCAACCTTTTTTTTCAAATCTTAATATCTCTCAAACCGTTAATCGTCAAGCGAAAAAAAATATACCATCACGATGAGCATTTAATTATCTTTCTATAGATATCCACTTTGATATACTTTCGACAAAAAAAAAATTCAAGTTTTTTTCACCTTTTTCACGTTTTTTTCACATTTTTTTCACGGTTTTTTCACTTTTTTCCACGTTTTTTTTCACGTTTTCTCACTTTGATATACTTTCGACAAAAAAAAAAATTTCCGTTTTTTTCACATTTTTTTCGACTTTTTCTCATTGAAACTTGCATGAGAATCATATATGATATTTAGATTTACTGTTAAATCATATATGATGTTAGTGTTAAATCATATATGATTGTGTTATGTCATATATGATATTAGTGTTATGTCATATATGATATTTAATTTTAGTGTTAAATCATATATGATATTAGTGTTATATCATATATGATTTTTAATGCAAATTTCAACAACGGAAAAAAAACGAGAAAACAACGTGAAAAACGGAAAAAACGAAAAAAAAAAAATCTCGAAAAAACGTGAAAAACGAAAACGGTTTTTTTTTAAATGCTCGTCGTGATGGTATATTTTTTTTTACTTAACGATTAACGGTTTAGGAGATATTTAAATTTTAAAAAATTGGTGAAATAATTAAATGCTTTTAATCACAACCATTGATTTTTTTTTAGATGGATGGTGTGGATGAGTCCCCTAGTATCCAACCTTTTTTTGGTATTCAATATAACTATCCTCTAATAATAAAAAATTAATTTTCTTAAATAGTAAACATGTAACATCTCATCTCTCACATCTAGACTTCTATACTCCCGATATAAAAGGTCAATATCTTATTTCTAACTCTAATCTTAATTACATCGTAATATTAAACATTACACACATAATGATAGCATCTAAAATATCCATAACCTAATATTACGAGCCTAAACCATCTATTAAACACATTCGTAAATAAGTACTATTACTTATTCAATCTTAACTTTATTGAGAAAGATGTAAAACCATTAGAATATATTCATCATACACATTTGAAAGCCTTTAAAATCCTTTAATAGCCAAAACTTGTAACAGCCCAAAACATGTAATAACCAATTAAATGGTAAAGTTGTAACGACCCATATACGTCTTTTAATACAGTCAACTTGTAACTGTTAACATTGATCTTGTCATCAATTCAGTCAATTGTAACTGTTGCATTCATGTGGTAAAAACGTGTAACCGCTTAAACCATCATTGTAACGGCCTCCAATAATTATTTAAAACGTGTAATCGCTTAAAATCATTACTATCAATAATGATTGTTAAAAATGTGTAACCGCATCCATAATATAAATCCACACAAACCATTTCGTATGTCCCACACATAAATATTTTTTGTTATAGCAAAAATAGTCTCTCAATATACCCTCACTTTCACTCCTCAACTCTCGGAATAATACTCTTACAGATCTATTAACAACAAGTATAGCTACGCCAGAAGAATTAATAATATCTCAGGAAAAATTGCTGCAAGAAGCCGTGGATGCACTTCTTGATAATGGAATTTGCGGACAACCGATGAGGGATGATCATAATAGAGTTTACAAGTCTCTTTCAGATGTAATTGAAGGCAAAGAAGGAAGAGTTCGCGAGACTTTGCTTGGTAAACGGGTCGATTATTCAGGGCGGTCCGTGATTGTCGTGGGCCCTTCACTTTCATTACATCGATGTGGATTGCCTCGCGAAATAGCAATAGAACTTTTCCAGGCATTTGTAATTCGTGACCTAATTAGAAAACATCTTGCTTCGAACATCGGAGTTGCTAAAAGTAAAATTCGAAAAAAAAAACCGATTGTATGGGAAATACTTCAGGAAATTCTGGACGACCATCCTGTATTGCTAAATAGAGCGCCTACTCTGCATAGATTAGGCATACAGGCATTCCTGCCCATTTTAGTGGAAGGGCGTGCTATTTGTTTACATCCATTAGTTTGTAAGGGCTTCAATGCAGACTTTGACGGGGATCAAATGGCTGTTCATGTGCCTTTATCTTTGGAGGCTCAAGCAGAGGCACGTTTACTTATGTTTTCTCATATGAATCTTTTGTCTCCAACTATTGGAGATCCCATTTCTGCACCAACTCAAGATATGCTTAGTGGACTCTATTTCTTAACGAGTGGAAATCGTCGGGGTATTTGTGTAAATAGGTATAATCCATGTAATCGTATAAACTATCAAAATGAAGATAATAACTATAAGTATACAAAAAAAAAAGAACCTTTTTTTTCTAATGCCTATGATGCAATTGGAGCTTATCGGCAAAAACGTATCAATTTAGGTAGCCCCTTGTGGTTGCGGTGGCGACTAGATCAACGCGTTATTGCTGCAAGAGAAACTCCCATCGAAATTCACTATGAATCTTTGGGGACCTATTATGAGATTTATGGACACTATCTAATAGTAAGAAGTATAAAAAAAGAAATTCTTTATATATATATTCGAACCACTCTCGGTCATATTTCTCTTTATCGAGAAATAGAAGAAGCCATACAGGGGTTTTGGCAGGGCTGTTGTAATTCTATGCTACCAGGGGGAATTCGAGTCTCACCGGGTTAACTAGGACTATAATTGCAATTGCGGAATTTCTACGTGAATCAAGATCTAGAAAAGGAAGTTTTACAATCACTGACTCAAACCCATTGTCAAATTCTACTCAGCGCAATATGGAGGTACTGATGGCAGAACGGCCCACTCAGGTCTTTCACAATAAAATGATAGACGGAACTGCCATGAAACGACTTATTAGTCGATTTATTGATCACTATGGAATAGGATATACATCACATATCCTGGATCAAGTAAAGACTCTGGGTTTCCGACAAGCTACCGCCGCATCTATTTCATTAGGAATTGATGATCTTTTAACAATACCTTCTAAAAGATGGCTAGTTCAAGACGCTGAACAACAAAGTTTTATTTTGGAAAAACACCATCATTATGGGAATGTACACGCGGTAGAAAAATTACGTCAATCGATCGAGATCTGGTATGCCACAAGTGAATATTTGCGACAAGAAATGAATCCTAATTTTCGGATGACCGATCCTTTTAATCCAGTCCATATAATGTCTTTTTCGGGAGCCAGAGGAAATGCATCTCAGGTACATCAATTAGTAGGTATGAGAGGATTAATGTCGGATCCCCAAGGGCAAATGATTGATTTACCCATTCAAAGCAATTTACGCGAAGGACTCTCTTTAACAGAATATATTATTTCGTGTTACGGAGCCCGTAAAGGAGTTGTGGATACCGCTATCCGAACATCAGATGCAGGATATCTCACGCGCAGACTTGTTGAAGTAGTTCAACACATTGTTGTACGTCGAACAGATTGCGGCACTGTCCGAGGTATTTCGGTAAGTCCTCGAAATGGAATGATGGCGGACAGGATTTTTATCCAAACATTAATTGGGCGTGTATTAGCAGATGATATATATATAGGTTCGCGATGCATTGCTACTAGAAATCAAGATATTGGAGTTGGACTTGTCAATAGATTCATAACTTTTAGAGCACAACCAATCTCTATTCGAACTCCCTTTACTTGTAGGAGTACGTCTTGGATTTGTCAATTATGTTATGGCCGAAGTCCGGCTCATGACGACCTGGTCGAATTGGGAGAAGCTGTAGGTATTATTGCAGGTCAATCTATTGGAGAACCGGGCACTCAATTAACATTAAGAACTTTTCATACCGGCGGAGTATTCACAGGGGGTACTGCAGAACATGTGCGAGCCCCTTCTAATGGAAAAATAAAATTCAACGAGGATTTGGTTCATCCGACACGTACACGTCATGGACATCCTGCTTTTCTATGTTCTAGAGACTTGTATGTAACTATTGAGAGTGAAGATATTATACACAATGTGTGTATTCCGCCCAAAAGTTTTCTTTTAGTTCAAAACGATCAATATGTAGAATCAGAACAAGTCATTGCTGAGATTCGCGCGAGAACATCCACTTTGAATTTGAAAGAGAAAGTTCGAAAACATATTTATTCTGACTCAGAGGGCGAAATGCACTGGAATACTGATGTGTACCATGCACCGGAATTTACATATGGTAATATTCATCTCTTACCAAAAACAAGCCATTTATGGATATTATTAGGGGAGCCCTGGAGATCCAGTCCAGGCCCCTGTTCGATCCATAAGGATCAAGATCAAATAAACGCTTATTCTCTTTCTGTTAAGCGAAGATATATTTCTAACCCCTCAGTAACTAATAATCAAGTTAGACACAAATTTTTTAGTTCGTATTTTTCTGGTAAAAATCAAAAAGGAGATAGGATTCCTGATTATTCAGAACTTAATCGAATGACATGTACTGATCGTTGGAATCTCAGATATCCGTCCATTCTCGAGGGGAATTCTGATTTATTGGCAAAGAGGCGAAGAAATAGAGTCATCATCCCACTCGAATCGATTCCAGAAGGCGAGAACCCACTCATACCTTCTTCGGGTATCTCAATTGAAATCCCCAGAAATGGTATTCTCCGTAGAAATAGTATTCTTGCTTATTTTGATGATCCTCGATATATAAGAAAGAGCTCGGGACTTACTAAATATGAGACTAGAGAACTTAATTCAATTGTCAACGAAGAGGATTTGATTGAATATCGAGGAGTCAATGTACTTTGGCCAAAATACCAAAAGGAAGTAAATCCATTTTTTTTTATTCCCGTGGAAGTCCACATTTTGGCCGAATCTTCTTCCATAATGGTACGGCACAATAGTATTATTGGGGTAGATACACAAATAACTTTAAATAGAAGAAGTCGGGTAGGCGGATTGGTCCGAGTGAAGAAAAAAGCAGAAAAAATTAAACTGATAATCTTTTCTGGAGATATCCATTTTCCTGGAAAGACAAATAAGGCATTCCGATTGATACCACCAGGAGGGGGAAAACAGAATTCCAAAGAATACAAAAAATTGAAAAATTGGCTCTATATCCAACGAATGAAACTTTCCAGGTATGAAAAAAATTATTTTGTTTTGGTTCAACCTGTAGTCCCATATAAAAAAACAGATGGTATAAATTTAGGAAGACTTTTCCCGCCGGATCTCTTGCAGGAAAGTGATAATCTACAACTTCGAGTTGTCAATTATATCCTTTATTACGACCCAATTCTTGAAATTTGGGACACAAATATTCAATTAGTTCGGACTTGTTTAGTGCTGAACTGGGACCAAGACAAAAAGATCGAAAAGGCCTGTGCTTCCTTTGTTGAAATAAGGACAAATGGTTTGATTAGAGATTTTCTAAGAATCGACTTAGCGAAGTCACCTATTGCATATACCGGAAAAAGAAACGATCCGTCGGGTTCAGGATTCATCTCTGAGAATGGATCAGATCGCGCTAATGTCAATCCGTTTTCTTCCATTTATTCCTATTCCAAGCCAAGGATTCAAGAATCCCTTAATCCAAATCAAGGAACTATTCATACGTTATTGAATCGAAATAAGGAATCTCAATCTTTGATAATTTTGTCATCGTCTAATTGTTCTCGAATAGGCCCATTCAACGATGTAAAATCAACCAATGTGATAAAAGAATCAATCAAAAAGGACCTGCTCATTCCAATTAGGAATTCGTTGGGCCCCTTAGGAACAGGCTTTCCAATTTATAATTTTGATTTATTTTCCCATTTAATAACCCATAATCAGATCTTGGTAACTAACTATTTGCAACTTGATAATTTCAAACAGATTTTTCAAATACTTCAATATTATTTACTGGATGAAAATGGTAAAATTTATAATCCCTATTCGTGCAGTAACATCATTTTGAATCCATTGAATTTGAATTGGTATTTTCTCCATTACAATTATTGTGAAGAGACATCTACAATCGTTAGTCTTGGGCAGTTTCTTTGTGAAAATGTATGTATAGCCAAAAAAGGACCGCATTTAAAATCGGGTCAAGTTCTAATTCTTCAAGTTGACTCTGTGGTAATACGATCGGCTAAGCCTTATTTGGCTACTCCAGGAGCAACTGTTCATGGACATTATGGGGAAATCCTTTACGAAGGAGATACATTAGTTACATTTATATATGAAAAATCCAGATCTGGTGATATAACCCAAGGTCTTCCAAAAGTGGAACAGGTGTTAGAAGTGCGTTCAATTGATTCAATATCGATGAATCTCGAAAAGAGGATTGAGAGTTGGAATAAATGTATAACAAGAATTCTTGGAATTCCTTGGGCATTCTTGATTGGTGCTGAGCTAACTATAGTGCAAAGTCGTATCTCTTTGGTTAATAAGGTCCAAAAGGTTTATCGATCCCAGGGGGTGCAGATACATAATCGGCATATAGAAATTATTGTACGTCAAATAACATCAAAAGTATTGGTTTCAGAAGATGAAATGTCTAATGTTTTTTCGCCCGGAGAACTTATTGGATTGTTGCGAGCGGAACGAATGGGGCGCGCTTTGGAAGAAGCGATCTGTTACCAAGCCGTCTTATTGGGAATAACAAGAGCATCCATGAATACTCAAAGTTTCATATCGGAAGCGAGTTTTCAAGAAACCGCTCGGGTTTTAGCAAAAGCAGCTCTCCTGGGGCGTATCGATTGGTTGAAAGGCCTGAAAGAAAACGTTGTTCTGGGGGGAATGATACCTGTTGGTAGCGGCTTCAAAACACCATCAAACGAACCTAACAACATTCCTAACAACATTGCCTTTGAACCCCAAAAAAAGAATCTATTAGAGGGGGAAATGAAAGATATTTTGTTTTACCACAGAAATTTATTAGATTCTTGCCTTTCAAAGAATTTCCATGATACACAAGAACAATCTTTTTTTTAGGATTTAATGATCCATAAGAGCAGATTAACCCCTTTCTTTTCTCTTTTAAAAGGATCCGTTAGTCCAGTCATTTTCTTTGGTAATAGTAATCAAAAAAATAACAAATAGAAAAGAATAATGGCTTGAACTGTGTATCTACGCCAATCTACGGTAGCAGAGAAGGTTCCATCGGAACAATTATTTATTTCAGGGTACCTCTTCGCTTTTTTTTTCAAATCAAAGGGGGGGAGGCAGTGTGGGGAGAAATGACAAGAAGATATTGGAACATTAATTTAGAAGAGATGATGGAAGCAGGAGTTCATTTTGGCCATGGTACTAGGAAATGGAATCCTAAAATGGCACCTTATATCTCTGCAAAACGTAAGGGTATTCATATTATAAATCTTACTAGAACTGCTCGTTTTTTATCAGAAGCTTGTGATTTGGTTTTTGATGCAGCAAGTAAAGGAAAACAATTCTTAATTGTTGGAACTAAAAATAAAGAAGCTGATTCAGTAGCATGGGCTGCCATAAGGGCTAGGTGTCATTATGTTAATAAAAAATGGCTCGGTGGTATGTTAACAAATTGGTCCACTACAGAAACGAGACTTCACAAGTTTAGAGACTTGAGAACCGAACAAAAAACAGGGGGACTCAACCGTCTTCCGAAAAGAGATGCGGCTATGTTGAAAAGACAATTATCTCATTTGCAAAAATATCTGGGCGGGATTAAATATATGACAGGGTTACCCGATATTGTAATCATCGTTGATCAGCACGAAGAATATACGGCCCTTCAAGAATGTATCACGTTGGGAATTCCAACAATTTGTTTAATCGATACAAATTGCGACCCTGATCTCGCAGACATTTCGATTCCAGCGAATGATGACGCTATATCTTCAATCCGATTAATTCTTAACAAATTAGTATTTGCAATTTGTGAGGGACGTTCTGGCTATATAAGAAATCCGTGATTAATAATAAGATAAATAACTTATTTCATTTCGGAACCTTCAGAGATTTATCGAATCGGTTACTATTTCTTAATCTCAAAAAAGAGATAAAAATAACAAGGAATATAATTTGATTAGTTGGTATTCAAAATATACGATTCAAGTAGTCAAGTCGAGAAAGAGATGGTTGAATCAAAATAATTTTGTTTAAAGTTCTATTTTTGTCAGAGGGCAATATGAATGTTCTATCATGTTCCATCAACACACTAAACGGGTTATATGATCTATCCGGTGTGGAAGTAGGCCAACATTTTTATTGGAAAATCGGCGGTTTCCAAGTCCACGGCCAAGTACTTATTACTTCTTGGGTTGTAATTGCTATCTTATTAGGTTCAGCCGCTCTAGCCGTTCGGAACCCACAAACCATTCCGACCGGTGGTCAGAATTTCTTCGAATATGTCCTTGAATTTATTCGAGATGTGAGTAAAACTCAAATTGGAGAGGAATATGGTCCTTGGGTTCCTTTTATTGGAACTATGTTTCTATTTATTTTTGTTTCTAATTGGTCAGGCGCCCTTTTACCTTGGAAAATCATACAATTACCTCATGGGGAGTTAGCCGCACCCACGAATGATATAAATACTACTGTTGCTTTGGCTTTACTCACGTCAGTGGCATATTTCTATGCGGGTCTTAGCAAAAAAGGATTAAGTTATTTCGGGAAATATATTCAACCAACTCCAATTCTTTTACCTATTAACATCTTAGAAGATTTCACAAAGCCCCTATCACTTAGTTTTCGACTTTTCGGAAATATATTAGCTGATGAATTAGTAGTTGTTGTTCTTGTTTCTTTAGTACCCTCGGTGGTTCCTATCCCTGTCATGTTCCTTGGATTATTTACAAGTGGTATTCAAGCTCTTATTTTTGCAACTTTAGCCGCGGCTTATATAGGTGAATCCATGGAAGGCCACCATTGACTAGGTTTCTAAATAGTCTTTTTTTTTTAGTTTAATCTAAGGCAATGTGTGCATGGCTAAAAAAATTGACTTAGGGAATAAAAATATACAATACAACTACACTATATACGATCTCGAGTAATAGAAAAAAAAAGATTACAATAAAGATTACAATATTGATATTAGAGTAGAAAAAAAGGAAAGAGATCTCAAAGATCTTTTTCCTAAAATTCCCGTTTGTTCCATTTATACCATAATCAAACCTTCCCCTCAATGAATATTCAATTTAGATGGGTCATCCAATCCGAATATTAACTATTTGGACTCCTAATTTGACTAAGAAGTCTTGCGATATTACGACGTGTTATTAAATAAAAAGGATGTTCTATCAAACGATTCGCCTTTTGAGTTGATTTTATTCAACGATTGACCAAACGAAAATATTAATAAATAATAAATTGTATGAACTTAGATCAATCAAATTAATGTCTATGCAACGATTCGGCCCAATCAATTTATCCATTGATTATCTTATCAATTTAGGTTGCAGGATAATGATAAACAAGGGGGAAGGGAAAGGAAAATTTATAACAAAGGGGATTCATAAATGGTTCGTAGAGGGAAGGTCGAACTAGGTATATGGAATTGAATGGCGATAAGTTAACTCTTGTCAAGGGTTAGACGCATCCTTATTAAATCCGATTGAATTCAAGATGAAGAAAGAGTGGGTTTACATTGTGGAAGAAAGACATGTATATGTGATATTAGATATTGACTAGTTATATACGAGCTAAAGATATATCTAAATTTCCCTACTAATCGAATATGAGTGTAGATGGGGATTCTATAGAAGTCCTTCCGTCTCATATGTGACTGTGAGTTGAAGATGAAGTCAATAAAAAAATCGAAGAATTCAAAGTCAAAGAGCGGTTCGGGACAAAGAAACGGAAAAACTAAAGTTGTATGGATTCACAAAGACTTTCTCGAGAGAAACTAAAAAAGAGATATCAAAGTAGGTTTGATAATTCAAGAATGTTATTACTTGAATTCGAAGTTCGTAGTTACTTTGACTGGATGAATCGTAGCAATCGAATAATTAAGTTATAGTTCATTGGTTGAATGTATCATTAACCATTTTTTTTTTGGTACGAGGAACTTATCATGAATCCACTGATTTCTGCCGCTTCCGTTATTGCTGCTGGATTGGCTGTAGGGCTTGCTTCTATTGGACTTGGAGTTGGTCAAGGTACTGCTGCGGGTCAAGCTGTAGAAGGTATCGTGAGACAGCCCAAGGCGGAGGGAAAAATACGAGGTACTTTATTGCTTAGTCCAGCTTTCATGGAAGCTTTAACAATTTATGGCTTGGTTGTAGCATTAGCACTTTTATTTGCTAATCCTTTTGTTTAATATTAGAAATATGAAAAATTAAAATTTTTCATATTTTATTATATTGCCTTGGACTTGTGCTTTGCTTTTTCGAATTATATAAAGATTTCATTCCTAGAATTACTTATTCGTTGAGAAAATAACCCACGGGATTTATTCCAAATATTGAATAACTTGATTTCGAATAATGAGGTCAATTTTTTATTTGTTACTTTGTGCGATGTTCTATTATTTGCCAGTGCTATTGCTAAATCTGCACAATTTCCCCTTCATGTATGGTTACCTGATGCAATGGAAGGGTCGACTCCTATTTCGGCTCTTATACATGCTGCTACGATGGTAGCAGCGGGAATATTTCTTGTAGCTCGACTTATGCCTCTTTTCATAGTCATACCCCACATAATGAATTTTATCGAGCCGTGAAAAAGATTCAACAAAAGACAGAAACAAATCCACTATCTGTTTTACGTCAAGCAATACATGGAGTAACTCCGGGTATAGCAGTAAAAGCAAGACGTGTAGTTGGATCGACTCATCAAGTTCCCATTGAAATAGGATCCACACAAGGAAAAGCACTTACCATTCGTTGGTTATTAGTGGCATCTCGAAAACGTCTAGGTCGACTTTTTCTTTTTTCATCGCAAGTTCTTTCTAACTTCTAATAAAAGTATTTTCTTTGATTTTTCACTAAATATGAGTTTGTATTCCTTTCCTTATAATTAATAATTAATGTATAATATATAAAAGAATTCATTAAAGTTATCTAATTTACTTTTCATTGATGGATTGTTTCATCGAGATTCAATCCAAATCACGATGTCATTTTCTTGTTCTTAAATGGGCCTCTTTAATCTTTTTAGGTTTATGCTCTACTCCGGGTAAAGATCCGCCCAATTTTGATTTGGACATATAGTACAAATGCTCCCATTACCACTTCTTTTTGTTATTCCTTCTTTTTTCAATTCACGTATTTCGTAAAATAGTTGACGGCTTCATGCATATTACTCGATTGATTAACATAAGAGTTTGAAATAACTTCTACTTAAAAAAAGATTTCTTTAAAAATAGGAATCCTTTATGATATAAAATAGATATATTACCACTTGGGTTTTTAAAACGGAGCCTGGATACTTCAATGTAGTAGTCCAACTAAGCCAACCATTAATTCTTCTAATTGATAATAGTGATTCGAATCCACCCCCCCCCAATGGATGTAATTGCACTTCACGCTCCAAATTTTTGATTATTTTTGATGATTCAATAATCTTTCGTGGGTGAAACAGAGGATATCTCGATTAGGGAGAAAATGGGAAAATCCCATATGACCCAATATATCTGACAAGTCGCACTATATGTCAACCCAAGATGTATCTTCCTCTCCAGGAATTCGAAAAGGTACTTTTGGAACACCAATAGGCATTAAATGAAAGAAAAAAGAACTAAGTACTATATTTTACTTTGATGTGGAAACGTAACAAAGCCTTTATTATTATCTTTATAATATTCTACTTTATCCTAATCATATTTTATTCAGAATTATAAAAATGGATAAGGAAAGTCAGAAAAAAATAAGGGAAAAATATTAGGAATAATGTCCTCTAATAATGAACAAGTATGGGCACATTCGCTCATATAAAATCGCATTAACCTCCCCATTGCGTATTGGTACTTATCGAGTATAGAATAAATCTGCTTCTCTTTGTTCCTATGAACAAAATTGTTCCATTATTACCAACAGAATAGAACAAATATGAACCCTTACGTTGAAATAAGCCACTAAATAGGGGGGTCCATTTACCTTCAGGTACTCAAATGGGTTGAAGGGTTTAATTTTTAGAACACCCTGATTCTCGAATATTTGAACGTGTATTTACTAAGATGGAAATTCAATCCTCATGACATTTTCATTTATGCACTTGTTTGATTTATGTTTATTTTTCATGCAAAGGAATTGTACTAAATTAGAGATGATTGTTGGAAATTTAGTTCAATTGTAAGGATCTGTTGATACCGGTATATGGGGATGGAGGTACGGAGTGTACACTCAGAGGTCTCTGAACACCCTGACTCAGATAGTGGTTAAGGGAATTCTAGTCGCTGATGAACTTCAGTGAGTTAACTCCTCTGTGAGTGAGACTCTAGACTATAGGACATTCATCAAAGGACTGATGGCTTAAGCTTTGTACCTCACTAAGTGAGTAAGCTGAAGGATACCGTCAGAGAGTAATCCATCAGAGGAAGTATCCTCAGTGGGTTAGCTCATCAGAGGTTGTTTCAGTATTAAACCATCAGCATGTATGCTCCTCAGCGGGCTAGCTGATGCTTCAGGACACTGAATGGAAATCCCTCTGGATAGAATTCAATGACGTATAACTACTTTGACCATTTCTTATGGTAAGTAGTAATCACACTTATTGACCACGATAATTATGGTCATGTAACCACTAATTCCTGAAATCAAGAATTCTAATTATGGAAGTGATTATATCTCCTATAATCTCTCATAATTCCTTGACTAAGGACTTGAGTACTCTCCTATAAAAAGGAGGTCACATACTACTTGTGAGATACGATGATACACAAAATAACTGCGTGAAAACATACACATAAACATAAACACTTGGATGCGCTAGGGTTCTTGATTGTTGCCTCAAACAAGAACACACATTTGGTCTTATTCCAAGTAGATATTTGTGATACCCATGCATTAGGGTCGAATAGTTTACTTTGGAAAGTTATTACACGATTACAAGTGATATCCGGTAGCCAATCTTGGTACGTAGCTAGGCATTGATTATCTTTACCCTGATCTGGGACACATATCAAACTCCAACATCTACCACTCATGATATGGTGTTAGGTGATTTTACTTGTGTCTGAACATCTGTTTAAATAATGCAATAAACAAATTTAAGGACAGTTTCATCCATGTTGACAATCATGTTGAGTAACCACTAAGGATTGTGGGTTCTTGATGTTTCTTTCATTTAGGTTGGTGGGTATTGTGTTATTGATGGATTCTTGATAATGATTGTGGGAGGCACGGAGGATGCCACTGGAGAAGAGAGAAATTACTGTGGAGGTGGTGATTAATAATAAGATATGAACATGTATTAGAAAAGGAGGTGGAAAAAATGGAGGGTATTATAAAGAGAAATTTCCCGTGAGTCCCACTGCGAAATGGATGTCGGGTCGAATTTAGGACGATGCATATTTTATTTTGCAAGTATTAGAGGGCGAAATGAGTGGTGACGCTCATGTCTGAGTTTTTTGTTGGCCCTTGATGAGGCGATATAAATATGCATCTTATCGAATATTGTAAGAGCCGATGATATTGTAAGAGCAAATGTAAGCGTTTTTTTTAATGTTTTGTGTTTGTTAAGTATAATGGTACATTCATCTATACTACTATATTGCAAAAAAAATCTATGAAAACTGAGAAAAGTTAGTTAAAGTCATTGCTTTTGGTGCTGACTTTATGGTTTGAGAAGGAGCTTCTATGAAAACTGAGAAAAGTTTTCCTAAGGTAATGATGCTTGTTATAACACCCTGTGTTTTCAAGTCATTGACGACGTCGATAAATCTACTATTTATTTTTAGTGTCGTGCGCGTTTGCTTGTA